>KN817734.1:4486-31208 GCA_000827495.1 Hypholoma sublateritium FD-334 SS-4 | reverse complement strand
AATTTCACTGACTTTTTGTTCCAGTTCGTCCTTGTATTGCTATACGAGTGCATAAGGCACTATTGGGTTTGGGCACCTACCTCTGCCGCGGGCGAAGTGGAAATGGCATTCAAGTAAGTAACACCCGCTCTCTTTCTCGGACCACATTCACTAATCAATCGTTTATTATTATTTAGCTTTCTCATTGACATTCCCCACTGCCTCCCACCTCCCTGGCGCAACCAGACCAGGGTAACAAAGGTAGGTGAACTTTGCGCGTCGTAACTCATCCGCTGACACCTCATGCATAGATCTATCATTTTATCATCTCGGGACGCTTATCCACAACACCCCGACGCCCACCGGAACCCGTCAACCCCGCAGCATCCCTCCCATTCCGCAGGCGCGACTTCCGTGACACTGCTGCCGAACGATTAGTATACGATGGGTTTTCGGGCGGCCGAGGATAGGAAATACGCATACTCAAACCCGAGTAAGTCTAATGTATGCATATTTTGTTTTTCACTGACGGTTCATGCAGGCAGTACCCTGGRCGTATATCACCTCACACATCCCACCGATGGTCTGGGCCGCGGTTATCATGTAAGTTTGTACCGCGTCTCTCATTTACACGCTAACTTCTCAGCGGATAGTTTTGCATGTATTCCCATAGTCTCGCCGGCCCTACCGAGGCTACACCATCTGCAGATATTGGTACGYACATCGCAATCCTGYCGCTGATCCGACTGCTTACTCATTGCCTTGCCATCAGATAATGTATTACCGCYGCCGCCTCGCATCCTAACCCAYGTCAATACTTCGCAGCGATTCTCTCATTCCGCCGCCGCCTTGAACAGGGTTAGCAGCCTGATTWGGTACTCTACGATGGGTTTTCTCGTCTGCTAACCGGTTYTCATATATATTTCCTCTCCCAGCTTACCGAGTCCACCTCCACCCTGGGCCTTTTATATCGCCCTGCCATTCGTTTAGTAGTACCACATGTACCAGTGTCAAAACATACACAATAAGATGCATCTGAACTTGCTTTGAATATCAGCGCAACGGCGTGCATTACCAGGCAAGTTTATCGAATAACCTATGTCTATCGTTTATGTGTTAACCTTTCGATGAAGTCGTAACAATACCCTCTTTACCCAATGTTCTCGTGATTGGCCCAACGCTGCAGCCTCTCTCGAATCTGACCTGGGATGGTCTACAGGGTGTACTCGCTCTGCAGATCGGGCGCCACGTTCGACTATCCGCCACCCCGGCCTCAAGTTCACTTCTGCACAGCGCCAAGGAGCTGCCGAATTCCGCTCAGGGCCTGTCGCTCCAGCTCCTCAATGGACATTGGTGTGTACGTTCACACTCTTGTTGATCTCTCTTCTCATCTATCTTGTGCTCTCAGACCGCCCGCTACGTCCTTCACCCTTTGCCGCGAGCGCTATCGAAAACGCTCATCGTGGCTTGTTATGGATATCAGGCGAACGCGGATGTGAAGTAGTTAGCGTTTGAACCTAGGTATGTTGGCTGCTTAGATTTAGCCTAAATCAGCGTTGCTTGCTCTTCGCTCACTGATGACCTTGTGGACACTCTAGCCGCGCTTTAAGGCTCTGGTGTGACGCCATCCGAAGTAAGCGCATCTATATTGACCTAATCATGGTCTCTTCTTCACCTGCTCCCTGCTTTGAACACTGCGGAGTCTGCGCGGCTACCCGTTATCGGGCAAGTTCTAGTCGTCTGGCAGACATGGCGCTGGGGTGAGGAGAATGCGTCCTGCTGTAATTCTTCCCACTTTAAATGTGAAGGATTTGATAGCAGAGATGAGCGCACGGCGAGAACAAGTCACGAACACCGCCGAGCACCCCGTAAAGCTGTACACAAATTTTGACGTCTACTGCACTCTTACAAGTGTTCTATCGCTGAAGTATGCCACCTAGACCTGCACGAACAACTTATAGATAGATTCTGCTTAGCACTTCAGTACATTACCCTACGCTTAGTAAAAGCAATGTGAATTAATTGATGCGTCTCGCGAGCGGAGTAGACTGTTGTAATCAGGACCGGATACTTTTATGTACAACACCAGCACAAATGAACAGAATGGGCTCCCGTGATCTAGATATGAATAGTTCATAATTTGGGCGACCAGAGTGGCCGGTTAGCAGTAAACATAATTTTAATATCAGTGTCAGTTGCGAACTGTGGCGAGGCGGTTCTGGGGATATACCCAACGAAGGATTTAGGCCGCACTGATTTCATCCGCAAAATCAAGATAATTGAGTTGGATTGGATAGTTCTTACAAAACTGAGGAGCCGGTTCATTGTCCCAGAAACGCGCACGGGAAAAATAAATTGTATGTTCAAGATCTACAGAGCTCGCCGCCAGCAACGCACGGCTTGCGAACGGAAAAAAATAAGGATGTTTTAAACCATTTACGAGAACGCGCGTGGTGGGATTTGGAAATCAAGCTGGAGGGTCCCATATTCCTCTTCGCCGTCATTGCCTTGCGATCAAGCGGCGATTGCGAGGTGTATGACAGCTGCGTACGCGCGCACGCTGCGCGTATACTCGTCATACGCTCAGCGCCAAGGCCTAGATTAGTCTCATAAATGCGAGCCTGTTTAGGGTTGGTAGTAATGAAAATAATATTTTGAGATCTAAGTCGTTGCCTGGGAAGCACCGCCGGCGCTGCAGGGTCAGGCTCGTACAAGAAGGCCTTCGCCACTCCCGCACACGCTGAAAAAATCAAACAGCCAAAGCCAGCGCGCGCTTTCGTCTCATCTAACTGCATGCCTAGCATGCCTACTTACGAATAAAATGAACACAAACTAAAACAGGTAACAAAAAGAGAGATCTTAGTACAATATCTATCAAATCCTATTCACGCACATGAAGAATATGCGTGTGGGGCTGCGCGTGGAGAGCGCGCCTGCGGGGAAGACCCAAGTGCGCGCCCAGCGTGGCCGAGGTGCCGCCGCCGTGGTGTGATGGTGGGGTTAACGAAAAACGGCGTCGGAGGAGCATTGGATTGGAAGCAAGAGAGAACGCGAGGCGAAATAGGAGGAAGAGACCTAGAGCTCGAGCACTGGCCCAGGTGAAATGAGGCATTCGCTGACCTGTTGCTGATTCCAGTTTTCATACATTCCGGATCTTTAAGTACTAGCCCTGGGGCGCGCGCCATGAACAATCGTCCAGGAAAGAGCTCGGGGCAAATCTTTTTGGGAATGACATTATTTTCGGCACATGAGAATCCGCACCATCGCGGCAGGTGAATGAAGCCGATATAAATGTGTTGATGCACCGCGTTCTACAAGGGTATTCGGCGCTTTTGATTCGGACTGGGTGTCGTCCCGCGCACGGCTACGTACCCTCACCGCGTCGTATCGTAGCTGCAAACCCGATTAGACTGCTGTCACTGATACAAAAGGATAATGTCCGCGCGTGGTACGCCATCCCCTTCGCCTCGATCTCCCTCCTTCGACCCGATGCGCCCATGGGCATGCCCATACGCAGCCCCGCCCCGCGTACAATGTTGTGGGAAACTGCCGATGAATCATTAGATGTTTCATCGTACATCACTTGGGGGTATTGGTAGTATCTGTACATAGACACGATTGCATTCAGCAAACTTGGGTAATCAACGGAGAGCGCCCCTCCTTATTCTGTTATCTGCACTGTGAGACTACTGAATATAGCATAGCTAGGGACATGAATTCTACCCGTGAGTGCCGCAATATCAACTCACATAGGACCATCACCAGCGATAACAGCAAGAAAAAAAAAGCATTACAAGAAGAAGAATGTCTCGCAAGCGACCTTGCACGCAAGAAGTCAACGCATACATTCCACTCTCAAGTACGAAGCAGACGGCTGACATGTTGAGCGAGGATCAGATGTAAAATTTATCCCTCATATCGCATGCGTTGGTTTGATTACTCCCTTCGCGCTCAGGTGTCGGTGCGAGTGCGCTGCGAGAATGCACACCGGTGAGACGAGAGACACCTTGCTAAACGTGCATTATGGGCAACCTCCTTGAAATTCTACTGCTCAGCTCTCTGTCCCAAAAACGCTGCAAGCCCGCTGGGTGAACTGCATCCCGCTGAGCCATTTTGGGTACATATACTCTTATGTAGCGATCCGCTCGGCTCTCGGATAATTTATTTGTGGAACTTTTAGCGCGCAAAAATAGTAGTGCGATGTAATTTTGTTGAAGCGGACAGAAAGCACAGTGAACTTATTCCCTCCCGCTCACCAGTTACTCGTGTACTCTGATTGCACGGTTAACTAAAAATTAGTATAAACTTGAAACACACCTCCATTGCTTTACACAACGCACGCACGGCACAAAAATAGGGACGAAGTGCATGTGTCTAGGAGGCTACGAGCGGCGTGATAGTAGCGCACAGGCCGTGAGAAGCGAGTGAGCAATGGGCGGTGGACGATGGAGCGAATGCGCACACGGGCGTGCAGCAGGGCATGCGTGAGAACTACGCAGGGACAGGAAGCGATAAACAGAGTGAACAGAGCGTTCAGGGAGGAAAATGAGGGACGGCGGGTCTACACCACACTTCCCGTACTCCCATGAATGGGCGGTGGCGGGTAATGTCCTGATGTCCTTCTTTTGCATCCTTCTAGCGGGGATAAGTTCTGTCAGTACATTAAGAAAGGGAGTATAAGTAGTGTAGCTGTACGTAGGACAGCTTTTCAAATAATTTTGTATTTGGCGGTAAATTATCTACTTTATACGGTCTTTGAGCTTCGTAAAATGATAATCTTATCTAAATGAGTTTTTAAAAAACAATCAGGCATAATGTTTGCGCGTGCTCAGATGCACACTTCGTGCTCAGAGATGCCTGCGTTGAGTCCCAAATGCTCTGGACATCATGGACGCAAGCCAAAAAAGATAGACACACCGTCGTGGCCGTGATTTCTATATGCGTTTGGTTCCCGGCTTCCTCGAATCTGATTTTCTTATCAAATATCTTAGTTGCCAGTGGCAATTTTCTCGGTTAGTTCGCCGTTCTTCTCCGAAATCTGCATGGCGCGTGCGTGCGTTTGATTTCCATGTCTTAACGCCGGCGGAGATGTTCGTGCCTAATTCTCACAACCGCGCGCCTGCTTTATTCGGCACCTGTTTCCTGGCCGTATTCGGTACGCATGCATTCTGCGGCGCTCACAGTCCTCTGCCACTAGCGCTCACAAATATGTGGCCGCGGCCTCCGCAGTCGAGATTTGAGGTCTCCCGCGAGCGCTCCCTTGGCTCGCCGCCTCTCCACTTTCGCAGACACGCACGAGAGCTGCCTCGGTGCTGGGAACGATGCGCACGAGCACCGTGTGTAAGACATCACCGCCGTCGCCGCCGTTCCCAGCTCTGGACTCGCCGCGCCTGCGCCTGAGCTCGCATCCTACCGCATTCTTCTCCCCCTCCCCGCGCGCTCGCTGTCCCTTGCCACTCTCCATACCTCTCATCCATGATCCACCGCTCTCGCCGACCTTTTCAGCCTTCGTACTCGTTGCTCGTGCTTGCGGTCCCACGTACTCGACATCCCCACCGCTCACCGCACGCACTTCCTCCCGCGTACACCAACTCCTTCCGTCTCGCGCCCATGTCATCCTGCGCCCCGCACTCGTCCCTCGTCTTTCACCCTGCCGTGTTACTGGGACGTTGTAGGCCCAGGGCTATTGTTAGAAAGACGCACACGTGCCGAGATTAGTAACATCCCGGAGGGACTTTGTTTGGTCCTGTATATATCCATCCTTGCCTCTACCCACCATCACAGACTCCAATGGCGAGCGAAGCTGCCCAGAAACGTGTACGTTGCCGAATGGCCTCTCGACGCCGCGCCGGACAATGAGGACGGAATTTGGGTGTCTTTTGATGAATGGCTCTGGCTGACACCCCTTTTGATGGTTTTATCTAGCTCTCAAAGGAATACGCTGCGATGCAGAAGGAGCCTCCGCCATTCGTGTGGGCGGCCCCAGATGAGAAGAACATTTTGACCTGTGAGTGCGCCATGTAATAAGATTTGTGCCATGTTCTGAACTGGACCCAGGGAACTACCTTATCGTACGAGCGTTGCGTTGCCGTCTGCCGCTGGTTACTAAGTGCTTGTTCTAGCGCGGGCCACCCGACTCGCCGCTTACTGGTGGTGAATACCACGGCGTGCTCCTCTTTCCCGCTGAATACCCCTTCAAGCCACCGGGTATCAAGGTGAGTACATTGCCTATAGTTGGTCCATGTGGAGGCTCACTCACCCATGTAGATGTTCACTCCGTCGGGGCGCTTTTCGCCAGACGAGAAGATCTGCTTTTCCATGTCCGACTTTCACCCCAGATCAGTGAGTTCTCCGCCGCGTCACGCCGCAAAGCTACTAATCAGGCACAGTGGAACCCTGCGTGGAGTGTGGCCACGATCCTCACCGGCCTCCTTTCCTTTATGCTCTCAGATGAGATGACCACTGGGTCTGTTGCCTCCTCAGAAGCGTACAAACGGGCCTTTGCTGCGCGGAGCCACTGCTGGAATATCACCCAACCGCGCTTCAAGGAGGCCTTCCCGGAGTACAGTTCACCGGTCATGCGGGATTTGCCAAACATGGGTGAGAAGGAGCGGCGGAAGCCAGATGCACCACCACAAGGGTCGTCACATCCGCCACCATCGTTGTCGCAGTCTGCCACCAATCCCATCCCCGCGGCGGTGCAGCCCATGCCCGCTGCGGCTATAGCCCCCGATCCTGAGCCCGTAGCACCAAGGAAGGCCAACGAACCTATGCGCGTGGGTGGTCCCGCACTCCCCGCTGTTGCATGGACCTGGACAAATTGGCAATCATTCATATATGAGAAGTGGCGACTGTGTGCTGTCATTGCTCTGGTGGCTATGCTATCGCGCTTTTCAACGCGAACTTGACTAAACAAAGCGGTGCTGATTGCACCCTAAAGAACGGTTCCTAACGGTCCTACTACATACCCGCGGTGGTGGGTGCATTCGCTATACTGCAGCCTAGGCGTACTTACTGAGTTTGTAGAAATATATCCCTGCTTGAATTCATATTGCATACATGTTCAACACTGCGAGTAAAACTGTGCTACAAAAGAATGAAACAGATGTGGGGGACGATATGGGCCGGCGAACTCGGGGGCGGGTCCTGCATACACAGCTTCGAGCGCGGTCGTGGCCTCGGATAGATGTGACCGGCCCGTCTAGCCTCGTGAACAGGCCCTCGAAAGAGGGTCTCGGCCACCAGCCTATCCGCTGCGGCGATAGTTTAAGAAACAACGCACARTTTAAATTTGCGCACAATGCTACAACAGGCCGTACGTATCATTGACATAAGTAGTAAAAGAAAAATATGAGTCGCGGTGGTACAGTTGATAAAGTGCCAAAAAGTAGTAAGTAACAATGTAGTACAAATTGTACGCGCATAAGAAAGGATCCATGTCATAGAGTTTAGCCAAAACCCACATCAGCCCAAATAACTCCCCTTACACCCCGGCGCGCACTGCGTTCTTCGYACGCACGACGCGGTCGAACGACTCGCGGATCGGTGTCCGCCTCGCGAGCACCGTCAGGTGGTTGWGGAGATATGGCGTGGGCAGCAGTGGCTGTATTGCCTCCATGTTCGAATGCGGATTCACCRGTGGGAAAAACACGACTRTCGGCGGCGGCGGCGACGCAGGGMGCGCCGTGGCCCTGGGTAGGCCAGCAAGGGCCGCGCGCGCGCTCGTGCTCCCTGCGCGAAGCCCCAGCCCAACGCCGACGCCACTCAGCGTCGACAGCGTGCGCGCACGCTCCGCCCACGGGGAGAGTGGCGCTGCAGGGCCCGCCGCGTGCGGGAGCGAGTCCGCCGTCGAGCGGAGCGACGAGAGCGACAGCCTCCTGCGCGYGTTGCCATTYGCTGGCTCGCTGCCGCCCGCGCCCGAGCCCGCGGCGCTGCGCAGGCTGACAGGCGGCRAGGCGGAGCGCAGCGYACTAGCCTCCGGCRATGCGGAAAGAGCGGGGAGCGCCGCGCTCGCGGGAGGAACAGCAAGCGGCGCGAGCGCCGCCGCCGCGGCGGGGTGTGTCYCGTTCCCGTGTGAGAGCCCACGGAAGAGCGGGTGCGGGCGTAAGGGGTTGTCGGAGCGCACGGAGTGCGTCGACGGCGGACGCGAGTGGCGCTTTGGGCGCGGGCTGTGTCGTGCCTCGCCCAGCTCGCGCGTAGGCGACGGGTGCGAGCGCAGGGCGTTGTCGGAGCGCACGGAGTGCGTCGACGGCGGACGCGAGTGAAGCTTCGGGCGCGGGCTGTGTCGTGCCTCGTCCGGCTCGCGTGAAGGCGACTGTGGCAGCTCGGGGGYGGYAGCRGYGGCGGCGGTTGCGCTTGTGCGCGGTGTTGGTGGCCGGCGTTCAGGTACTGCGYATGCTTGTTGGCGCGCAGGTTGGTGGGGCAGTGCATGTGCGTGTGGTGTATGCAGCTGGTGGAGCTGTTGATGTARGTGGTGTTTCTGGGGCGGTACGTGGTGTTGCTGCTGATGCATATGATGCACGGCAGCTGTTCGTTGGACGTCGCCCCTTATCGCGTGCTCGAAATCGGACGGTCGTGCAGTGTGGACGCGGACAAGCCCTGCGTCGTCGATGGGGAAGCCGGTCTGAACCTGCGGCGGGTGCTGCTGCTGATACTGCTGTTGGTGTTGAAGTGCGGCCGCGGCCGCGGCCGCCTCCTCCTGCCATCGTCGCTGCTGCTTCTGGAGAAAGTAAATCTGCAGATGCTGTTGAAAAAAATGTGCGTGCTCCTCTTTCTGTTGCTGCTGGACGGCGAGCTGGTGGTGCAGATATGCCTGGCGCTCCGCCTCTTCGAGGCGCGCACGTACCACGGCTCCTCCGGTATCCGCCGCACCCGCACCAACCTGTGGAGGTGAAGGGGCACCGACGCCGGCGCCAAGCAGCCTGTGGTCGACGCCCTCGTCCAACGCGGTGTCCGAGCGCGACTCGTGCTCGCTCGGGGTGGCCGCGCGGCTCTCACTCCACTCCCACTCGTCGTCGTCGTCTTCCGCAGGCTGCACCATGTGCTTGTCATTGTCTTCATCTTTGTCCTTGTCTCTGTGCGTAGGGGCCAGGGCGGACGCTGCTTTGCCGGCGGTGCCATTGTGCGGGTGCGGGTGCTGGGCCTGTGCGAAGGGCTGCAGGCGCCGGGCGAGCCGCTTACGCGAAGACGTACGCTGCGCAGGGCCCGCGCGGGGCTGTTTAATTGTCGAGGGATGCGCCTGTGGGTCAAAGTGTGTCAATTTCAGCCGTGTGGACGATAGCAAGCGATAGTGAAAATAGGCTGCGCGCGGACCCTGGCTGAGCGAGCACAGAGCACAAGACGGGCATAGCCTGGCGCAGTGGGGTGATATGGATAAGGGGGAAGGAAGAAGGAAGACGCACATCGTGCGCAGCACCCTTCTTCGAGGGCGCGACGGTCGCGGGTGGAGGTGCGGCGGCGGTCAAACGGAGGTTCGCGCCGAGGCGGGCGGTGGAGGATGAGCGCGAGTGCACGCGCAGCTGGCCGGAGGAGTTGCTCCTCTTTGATTTGCGCATTGTTCAGTAGACGGGGAAGAGGGGGGTATCAGCGGCGGCGGGCGGGTGATGCGATGATGCGGGGAATGCCAATGATAAGGGAGCGGCGGGCTACGGCGGCGTCGGTGGCGTGTGGGCTGGGAGATGTGCGGTGCAGTGGTGGCGTTGGATGTGTGGGTGTAGTTAGTGGAGCTGTGGGTAGAGGGAATGGCACTGGTTGGCGTTGAACGTTGAGCACGCGACGCTGATGGTGTCACCTGCGTGAGACGCTCTGACACACAAGGACCCCCGGAAGTCCACCCACAATCAGCGATTTATATCCGGCTGATTATTATCTTTTACAAAACAAAGCACGCAAGTTCCGCCTCGACCTGTACAGCATCTGTATCACCCACTAGAATCCCATTCCTTCCCCCTCCAAATATATGTATGCCGACGGGGCGCGCATGAGCGTCCGCGCTGAAGGCACAGAAAGGGAGAACAGTGGAAGAGCGCTGATAATCAGAGCGGCGTACTTGAACAGAGGGGAACGGGTGGAGGCGTGGAGGCGTGGGCGGAGCGGTGCACGGGGACGCTTATGCGAGATGAGAAACTTGGGGAGGAGGAGATGGGCGGGTGTCTGGAGCTGGATCGAAACGGGGCGACCGAGAGCGGGTCCTCGAATAGTGGAGTAAAGGAGACATTGGTGGGCGTGATGTAAAGTGGGGGCGCGTGCTGAGCATGCCGTGGGAGCCGGGAACGGCGGGGTATTCATGGGGGGAGGGTATATGCGGGTCGGGATCGCGTCTTCTGGTGAGGACAGGCGCCGAAGGGACGGAAGTGCAGAAGAGACACCCAGTTTTCTGAGAGTGGCGAAGATGCGTCGAATATAGCTGAGGGAGGGGCGGGTGGAAAGGGAGCCGTTTCTTCGTGTTCTGGAAAATAAGTTGTGTGAGTGCGAGAAAATGCAGTCTGGGATGGAGAGCAGCGTACCTGGGTGATGACAGTGCATGTTGTGGGAGCCGGGAACGGGAGGGCGATACGTGGTGGAGTATTCATGGGTCTGTGTGGTTGTGCACATGCGGGCTGAGATGGCGCTGTTCAGCGGCGGCGAAGGGACAGAAATGCGGGATGGGCTCTGTGTGTTCTTAGAGTGACCAGTGAAGCTAGTGAAGACGCGTCGAATTTAGCTGATGGGAGAGCAGGTGAGAAGGGCACTAGCCGATGGCGCAATTTGCGCGCCGTGTAGTTATTCCATTGTCGAACGCCATCGAGTCTGCGCCCAGATTGATTCGCCAATCACAGAAAAGCTTTTCGGCACGCGCTTGAGAGACGCGCTTGGGAGGAAGACGAAGGGGAGGAGGAAGAGCAGAACAAGCGGAGCCGAGCCTAGCCGAGCGTTGATTTCTATTTTGGCAGGAGCGTGACCTGCCGAGCTACACGTGACGCACGCGACACGCGCCCGAAAAGCGAAGCTCGAACTTGTACTTGGTTCGAACCGCTCTTCATCCATATCGTATCTACCGCTTCCCGATGTCCCTCTGCTATTTTCCACGGTGAATTCATGTCTTCGCCCCTTCGATGTGAACATTGCGCTCGAAGCCGAATTCCCAGTGTGCATTGCTGACCATCGACAAAGTCCCGTTTCCGGCCGTGATCGCGCGCTACAAAGCCCTTGGAGCCACATTCCAGCGCTCCAGTGCATGAGAACAAAAGCAAGCATACATTCCATGGTGCGCACGCGCTTTCGTTGCGCCGCTCCCCTCCCGTGCATCCTCCCTTTTAGAATATAATGTACATGAGAAGGTCTGCACGGCGCTTCTTAGCATGTCCACAGGCGTTTTGGAGCATCGAGCGCACGTGCTGGTGCGCTCTCATGCGGACTGAGCGTATGTACGTGAACAATGCTGTGACATTGGATCAATAAAAAAGAGGATGTTTTTTGTAACGGAAACGCAGAATGTACTAAGGAGGCGAGGGTGCCCAGGCACTACTGGAGTGCCGCTACGCTGACTACCTTGCTCCATTCCCAAACTGATGTATCTATCTTTCTCCACAGCAAAGACGAAGGCGCGCGGTCGCCATTAACCCACCACCTTTCTGCGCTCAACCTCTCGCGGCACTCGTACTCCTCGTCCATCCACCGCGACCCCTCCACCACCTCCTCCGCAGACGGGTGCAGCATGCACCCCTTGGTAGCACGGTTGTACAGCGCGGGCGCGCGCGAGCACGGGGACGCTCCTATCCGTATATATGCACCCCAACCCGTATACGCATAGTGTACGGTTGGAGCCTTATACTGATGATGTAAATACAACTGGACAGAAAGCGTCGCTTCACTGACGGTTGCGAAGGTCATTAAACAGCAGTCGGCGGCGCTCACGAGGCCGTCGATGGGGCGCGCGGTTGGTTTAAGTTTTCCATACAGGAATTCGTTAAACGTGTCTAGATAACGCTGAGTAAAATTTCACAGAAATATTTGGCTGGTACATACTGAATGAATCGAGAGGATCAAGGATCTCCTCTACTGTCAGTCCATGAAATTGGAATAAGGCAGGGATACCCTTCGAAGATTTATATTTCACGCCTTGATTGATCGAGAGAGAGACTTGAGCAAGTGGCAAGCTAGGGAAAATGTTAGCATATAACTGAACACGTAACATACTACGCACCTCGCGCGCCCTCCATCCTACTTCAATTCAGGTTAACTGGAAACTTGAAAAACGTTCAAATTAGTACCAAGGAGCAGTTTCATAATCATTGTACCAAAAATGTGGCAACATGCAATATAAATTATTCGTATATTTAGGATCTTCAGAGCGCGCTATCGCGCGGGATGTCACACGGCCTACCAACGGAAACACGAGGAAGATATAGTAAACGAGTAACGAGAACCTGTGGGCATACTTGAAGTGAAAATCGGGCTGGAGCGCTTCCTCTTCTTCGCCGGCCTGTCCCTGCGACCGAGCGGCGATTCCGAAGCGCACGACGGCTGCGTACGCGCGCAAGTTTGCGCGTATACTCGTCATGCGCTCGGTGCGAAGGCCTAAATTAATCTTAGGAATGCGAGTATATTTATATCGCCACAGCGCGTCGTCACACTCGGCGACACGCGGCCTCCAAACGGACACAATGTGGATATCTTACAAGGCTGAGGACGAGCTGCAATAGCATTTATCTTGGAAATAAATCCCCACGCAATATATGTTATAATCAAGCGGACAACGAGTAAGACAGGGATGTATTTTGTGATATCTCAATGGCTATTTATCCTATGAGCGTAAATATGGCTCTATTTGAAAGCTATTGAATACTAGAATATTTTAGTTTTGCTTTTGAAGCTTGGGTAAACGTCCCCATACAGAATTTCAGTCATCTTTGTATAAGTAACAGCGGCGGATTACTAACGTCGTGCTTAGAGCACGTGACTTACCGCTGATACCTTCAAGTTCGGCGTTGGGTACGCGCATGTCTGTGCTCCCTCCCCGCGCCCTCCATTGATATGTTCGAACACCGTGGAGTATATGGGAATATGTTTTGGGATTTCGAAATTCTTGGGGTTTTTGACCCTCCACAGTCCTTTGATCTGAAATGATCTAGAAGAGATGAATTGTGCGCCGTCCTAACCACTCCGTAGGTAACTTGTATGTAGATATCGCCCCGCCGCCTTTATTAATGGCTGGGCTGAATACTGATGTTGGCATGTAAAAGAAAGGGAAAAGAGCCATGCTGCAATCGGTCTATACTGGCGTATCCACCGAACACTCTTTGAACACTCTACGAACTTTTACAGTCAATCTCCTTCTCCACCTCCACCGCCACCTCCACTGATTTCCACACCTCTACGTTGTGCTCCTCACGGGCCCCACTCCTGCTTGGCCTAATGCCTGCCCCATACATTCTCCACCACCCAGCGACCTGCTCCCCCGCATCATTTGCCCACAGCTCAAGCTCTTTCCCCAAAACTGCATGGAACGTGTGCGAGTCATCCGTCCGGTCCCACTCTCCATTGGACAATGCAAAGCGGAGCACAGCATCGCACTGGCATGTTGAGGGATTTTGTGAGATGCACATACTAAAAGTGCACTGGGCGGCATCACGAAAGTGAATGAGAGCAGCGCGTTCCTGCCGGAGGTCATCATATGCGGTGAGGAGCTGCGCGGGGTGAGAGGGTGCAACACATTGGGAGAAAAGCTCGCCGAGGGTGTCCGCATCTTCTAGAACAAGGGCAATGCCATGGTTTGAGGCGGGCTAGATGAGCGATGAATTGGGTAATGAGTGAGCACGACAGGATAAGAGAGCAGGAGGAGAAAGGGATCGCACTAGCATGGGATGTGCAGCCTCGCCTAGCAGAAGTGTTCGCGAAGTTGCGGAGACAAAGTTTACCGCCACAGGGCGGCGAATGAAGATGTGGGAGGTGACGGTTGTTGTGGCCGCCAGTGCAAGAACTTTCCCTGGGCTGTGTGTAGAAGTACAGATTAGCATGAATGAATAACTTGAAAGAGTGTACACTCACATAGGAGCAAAGTTCTTCAGATCAATACCGAGGTCAGCTAGCGAGTGACCCTCGGCCCAATTAGCGTTGTGGGGCGCGCGGGGGCCGGCAAAGTCGTGTATAATTGTCACGGAAAGAGAATCTTCGCCAACGAGGATGTTTGCGTTCATCATGTACTCGTTGCCGCGCCAAATGTTCCACTGCGGAGTAAGTGAATGTTATATTTAGCTTTGGCAGCGGTAATGGGGACGTACACAATGAGGGGCGCAGAGCGCGGTGAGCGCGGGATCCGCACGGATGGCCGCCATGGGGACCTGGAAGGTGGCGACGACGTGCGCATCCATGGCATCCGGCAGAACATTTTCGTCTTCAGTCACTGCCTTGCGCAGCTCGCTGTCGAAGCCGTCTGCGATGACGACAATGTCCGCCTTGAGCACCTCGCTGTTCTCAAGCGTGACACTCCCCTTGGAGGTGTCCATGCCGATTACACGAGCGGTGAAGCGCAGCTTAGCGCCAGAATTGACTGCGAGATTGCGGAGCATGTCGTGCAGGTCCTGATGCTGCAGGAAGAGAAATTCTGCCCCAAGGTCGCGCATGAACTCTTCGCCCATATGCAGGAAGCCGATCAGTGCGCCGGTGGCGCCGTTGGTGAAAATGAGGCGGTCGCACTTATGCGAGCATCTCGCGAGCGCGGGTGCAAGCCCCCACTTGAGAAGCAGACGAGTCATGTTTGGAGGGGACCTAGCAGAGCGCGTGAGTGTGTGCAGGAAAGGGCGGAGACGACGCACTGCATGCCGCCCTTGCTCTGGTTGAGGTCAGTGGCAGAGTCAGGTCAAGCATAAAAAGAGCGCACTTTTATGGTGCCTGTGCTCTGCTCAAGCACAAGGACGTCGTGGCCAGCTCGGCAGAGGGCAGCGGCGGTGGCAAGGCCTGCAGAAGTCAGCGGGGGATATCGTGCATAGGGAGGGACGCACCTCCGATGCCGGCGCCAACGACAATGAAGGAGAGACGCGCTGAGAATTCGGACATGGCGGTGGAAGGGACCCGCGACGCAGGTGTGCACTATACTTAAAGCCCACTCTATGATTACCATCAGAAGCGACCCTGGGGTCACACGGGACACCAATCCTGAGCGCGGTTCGCCTGATGCCGCACACACTAGAAGGGGTGGCCGAGCTTACTGATGTGTGAATTTGTCCTTCAGCTAAGGGGTGGCGATTGGACACATAACAACATGCCGATAACTCTTGATTTGGCTTGATCTGACTGATAGATATCGTCAGAAATAGTTTATTGCTGTAGTCAATTACTTCCGTTTAATATGACGTTTACTTCGTTTACTTCGTTTACTTTCTGTGTCGATCTTGTGGTTTCTGAGTCGAAATGAAGCACCGAAAATCACCGTGAGCTCGTTGGCGGTGTAAAGCGATGCTGATGGTCCCACTCACGACCCCGGAAATGTCTGAAATCAGAAGGAAGCTCGTCATCGTCGGCGACGGTGCCTGCGGAAAGGTGCCCCTCGTCGCCGCCGCCCTCGTTGACACCCCCCGCTGACCATGTACTTCCCCCAGACCTGTCTCCTGATTGTGTTCTCGAAGGGCACTTTCCCCGAGGAGCGTTGAGCTCCTCGCAGGTGGACGCCGCCCTGCCCGCCTGCAGGCAGCCGCACGCCCGCTATGACCCACCCCGTGACTCACCGAGCTCTTGTTTGTCAGGTGTACGTGCCCACCGTGTTCGAGAACTACGTGGCCGATGTGGAAGTGGACGGGAAGCACGTCGAGCTCGCGCTATGGGATACCGCCGGTCAGGAGGACTACGATCGCCTGCGCCCTCTCAGTTACCCCGATTCTCACGTCATCCTCATCTGCTTCGCCGTCGACTCGCCTGATTCTCTCGATAACGTCCAGGAGAAGGTGTGCTATCTTTCCTGCCGGCTCCGTTTATGCTCTCTGGGAGGAATAGTACTGACGGGTCACTTTCTTACAGTGGATTTCTGAGGTCATGCACTTCTGCGCTGGCCTGCCGATCATCCTTGTAGGGTGCAAGAAGGATCTTCGACGTGACCCCCGGGTGATTGAGGAGCTCAGGAAGACGAGCCAGCGACCGGTGACCCCCGAAGAGGTATGTACCGCTTTTGTCGTCGTATTCATCCATTTCTACTTTTTGTCTATTTCGTCAACGTCATACATATGACATCCCCCTGTTCGTATACCTGGCTTCTTTCATGCATTGCGAGTGAAGAGGCCGTAAAGTTATTTTACGACTTCATTTCCTTATCTTTCCTTTGTCCCCCTATCTAATGACTTTTCTGACTGTTATTCTTTTAGGGCATGGCTGTCGCTCAGAAGATCGGCGCTAGGCACTACCTAGAGTGTTCCGCCAAGTCAGGCGAGGGTGTTCGCGAGGTCTTCCAGTATGCCGGGCGGCCCTCCTCAGCAGAGGGAAGGGTGGCAAGAAAAGCCACCACTGCATCGTGTTGTGAGCTTCACTCGACCCCACTGCGGCGCCGGCACGTAGCGCCTCCCACCCCGCCGCTGGTGCTGACCCCCTGCCCATTTCGCCTTGCGAGTGCCCATTCTCTCCCCGCATACTTGCCCGTCCGCTTTGTCTGGTCCTTTCTGTGCCCTTTCCTTCGAACACCGTACCTCATCCGTTACGTATTAGTCCCCCGTTTTGCTTCTTCCCCATTCCTCCCTTCTGAGCTCGCCTGCGAATTTCGTATTGCGCTGTGTGCCTATATACGCCCGCGGATGCGGGCTATGTTTAATGATGATGTGTTGCATGCCCCTTTGGTTTTGGCGCCTGTGGGCTTGAATGAGTGTTGTTCGGTGACCGAGGTCGTCGTTGGCGGGGCTTGGGTACCTTCCTTCATGGGTTGCTTTTTTTGTTTCGTTGGGTTATTTGCTTCCGAGTGATTTCTTTCTTGGCCGCTTCTTTCGCCCATGGTGACTGTTGGCGTAGCAAGTCGCCACTTCTATGCCTTGGTTCGATACCGTCTGCATCCCAATGATAGTGGCGCTGCGCTGAGCGGCGTTTTTCATCGCGTCTACGTTTTCGGTGGCATGTCGGTGTTGTTTTTCGCGGCGAGAAGACTCCTTTGAGGTCTCTGAGCAGCGGCCCAGCGTCTTGCTCGGCCTGGGCGGTGGTCGGTCGCCGTGCCGCCGACGTACGTAGGACCACGGGGGTCCCAGCGTACGATGGGGATGTGCGCATGCATGACGCGCGGAATGATAAGCAGGGTAATTATAACCACTTCGACCAAGTGACGGCGGCGTAATTTTAACCTCTGTGGGAGTGCGTGCGCGGGGCCGCTGTTGCGGGCGGTGGATAATGTATGGATGACTTATTGGGCGCAGGTGCTGGTTGCTGCATTAGGGTCGGCTACCGTGGTTTGTAGCTAACATGCAGTGCGTTTATCGAAAGGGTTTGATAGGAAGGTCAATATTTTGGGCCGATGCATGATGGCGGGCGCTTATAAGTACGAGGATCATTGATGGGCGTTCTAGAGGTGTCCTCTGCGTTGGTAGCGATGCAATGGGCGTTGATGTACTTGTAATATAGGTTGAGAACGGCTAAAGTCGAACCGAGCATGGCTCGTCGAGTTGATTTCAAAAGGAGCGGCGGCCCGCGGAAGCCCTGGGGTGATGAATACAAGTTAGACTTGAGATCTTGAGAGACTGCGAACGACAAGCCGATTCGGAGGATTAGATAGGTATGTATAGTATATAGAAGGCTTTGATACTTTGAGATATTTCCTAGACTCATTTACGCACTTATTGTAGCATCACTCATACCGCATGGACCCAGTCTAAGCACAGCCCCGTAAATAGTTTCTCTGTCTAGCTACAAATTCCGAGGTTCATATAAGGTAGTTGAACAGCAGGGATCAACCTTTTCTCGTCCTGTGACTGGCTGTGCGCCGCTCGCTCTGGCTTGACTGTAAAGTCCTCGTGTACAACTCACATGCGATTCAACAGTCATCTCATCCTTCCATTGGGATATCAGAACCAGAATTAGATTTTCCTAGAGACGCTGAACTCAGACTCGCCTCAGTGCTGGTTCATCTTTCCATCAGTGTCTTCTGGTGGGCCACTGTCCTCAATCTCATTGGATTCATGTGCCGAAAGCGAATTAGAAGAGCGGCTACTAGCAGATATTATTGAAAGTTTGAGTCAAGAAACGGCTTGATAAAATAGTTTTCAGTATTGGATAATTAAACTCGTACATAGTGACTTTGATGGACTCGCCTTTCTCGAGGTGGGACTCTGTTCCGAATTACAACCTACATGCTTGAGCAAAATTGTAGTGAAATTATTCCTCACATCCTACACAACGACGGCAATAACCGGACCTTTGTATTACCCACTCTCTCCGCTGCTCAAAGCCCTCTGAACACCTTGTCTTTCACGTCCAAGGTTCTTTATAGAGGATTTTCTGTGAAATACTTGAATTACAACTACCGTTTTTGTCATCATTCCCACAAGAATCAAACCTTTTGCACGCGTCACCAACGACTCGCCGTCGCTTACAGAAAATCTTCGAATATAATCATACTATATCTAATTTTTGTTTTGGTAATATTCTCAAGATTCAACAAGGAAGAAGACAATTTTCCCCAAAAATCTTCAAGAAGGTTTGGAAGATGGAGTTTCCCGACGGAGTGTTACCAAATGGCGTGGCGGCAACGTAAAACCTGAAGTTAAAAAAGCGAATCCCCCTGGAACCCTCCATTCTCGGCCCCTCCATCTCGCAGAACCCCACAGAAATATCTTTCCGTCAGCTTTATTATTTCATTTCTCTCTCTTCCATGGAAGCAGCACCAAATGAATCAAACTCACCCTGACCGCTTCCATAGGATTCCCCACAACATAGTGAGAAGGGTTTTCGAGCTGGCCGCTGAGGAATCGCCTATAAAGCTCCCTTAGGAAATCGTGCTCGTAAAGCACTCACCGTTTCGACCATTCAAGGGCATATTCTAGGCAAATATCTAGCAGAGATTTGAAGACACATAAGCTCTGTTGAGCGAACCACATGCATATGGAAAAAAGGGGGATGGGTAAGAGGGGAATATGTGTCTGGACTCGCCTTAGCACACTGCGCGATGGCGCCGCCGGATACACAGCACTGCGGCCATGTTGGGGGAAATGAGTACTTCGCGGTAGGTAGTTGTAAAGGCGGTGCTTGCCAAACGTCATATCATCCCCTAAAATCCTCAATAATTTATTCGGGGCTTAAGTAGTTTCTCGCTATTTGATTACTCCCAAATGCTTCATTTTATGCGACTTGGAGTTACCACTCGTCACTCCACTGAAACTAAACGACTTTGGCATTACCGGATTTTCTATAGTATGGCATACTCTTCAGTGCCGCATACATCACGCATCAGAGCCTGAATGTGCACTGCGCATTGCTCAGGGCACCATGCAGCGTAACCTACAATCCTACCCTATGCTCTGCATTCCTCATCAATCTGTCAGCATCACGCGTGCGCCAGTGCGCACCATCATTGAATACATAACTGTCCATTTATTTTTCAGGCGTTTCTCCAAGCTGCTATAGCACGTTATGCACTATCCTGCGCATATATGCGACACCAGAACCAAGCGCTTCCGTGGAACACCGTGATATATGGCATTCTGGGAGGTAGGTGCGGTATTTATACGCCGCTGAGTTTCAGGGTGAGAGCGAACCATTCGAGCAAGGCGGCGGGCATTGGTGGTTGTCGAGGTGCCGATCGGGAACGTCGCTCTGAGTTTCTGTATATAGCCAGACACACACCAAAGCACGCAGAGCATCATGGGACAGTGTATATATTTTTGCATACGCTATAATTGTATACCCCGGGCCGACATCTACGTGCTTACTTAATGTGAAAGGCGAAGCCACGTCTACATCTTGGGCCACGCGCCGCGCATACATCTCCCACTTTACTGTCATGGCTCAGCCTCTCCAGCCAAATTATGTTCTTATGAACCAAGGACTTCAGCAATTCACGACCGAGATTGCTAAACTGGCCAACATACCCCAGGTTGGATTACAGGATATCCAGCGCTCCATCAACCAATTAGGAGTTTCCCTCCGCTCTGAGCTCAAGGGAGTTGAGGACCGGCTTCAGACCAAGTTTAGCGGAATTTCAGAGCAGCTTTTGGGTGTCGAACAACAGATTCAAGCAGTTGAAGAAAAGGTGCAGGGCTTGAAAGCAAGGCTACATGGGGTCGAAGTTGGTGTGGCGGGCCTGCAGAAGCAGATGATGTTTAGGTTTGTTTTTTCCGGGATACATTTATTTTGCTACAACGTTGAACATACTGAACCACCTCAATGATTAGCACTAGAAATGCAATCGCTCGCTCTCAAAACTCAACTATGCATGCTCCTGCGTCTCCCCTTGTTCCACTAGTCAATGTTATGACCGGTGATCCCATTGGCGGCTTCCCAGGCACCATTTCTGAACTAAATGCTTTAACAGGTTTGTGCAACTTGTTTCGACGTGACCTAATTAGCGCCAGAGAGAAGTAACTTCTATCTTTTCTAGGTCCTACAATCAGGGCAACCCTCGCTGCGCTGGGTATGGATAGTGCGGGAACTCTAGCAGAGTGTCGTAGTCGTCTCCTCCAGTCCGTAGGCGTAACAACCCTACAAGCCTATGTAAGTGGCGCAAATGGCATCAACTAGTGTGCAAGTACTTATATGTCTGCTACAATGTATAGTGATTCACGGACTTGGGCCGATGGGACTCAGTTGCCCATTGTTCAAGCCTAGAGTAGTGAATGTATTCGCGCCAAATTGCACAAGTTACAACTATATAAGTAGCTTCTTCTGTTCGCAGTATCCCCTTCCAAATTGGCAGCTGGTAGTGCCTGTCATGACATTATTTTCCATTATTTATCATTATGCTCAGTTTGGGTACCTATAATTCACAAAAACCCGGTATCATCGCGCACACCATACTGATTAGTTCGGGTCGTGGCCATGTCAGGTCGTGATTTGCTTGGTCAGGTTTTATTAATATGGTGGACCGCGGCTTGGTTCTGTTTTAGTGTGGTGTGGTAGGGCCTGGCGTGGAATTTACAAGGTAATTATAGCGCCATCCGTTCGTGGCCCACTCATGCCACACGCTATCCGTGTTCACGAGCGCTCGTGTATACCCATTATCCCTGCTATTCTTAGCCACCCATGCTCATCGATCATCCTCGACCCATCCCTCCCAGCTGCGCGAGCACGAGCGCTCATGCTCGTGCCACACCCGCTCGTCACATATCCCCTCCTTTCCGCCACCGCACGACCCAAGCACAACCACGAGCGCTCGTCCCGCGATTGCACGCCAAGGACGAGCGCCCCTTCCTTGCTTTGTCCGCTACACGAGTGCTTGGGCTCCCCACTGTCCACTACCTCAGCACAAGCACGAGCGTCCCGGCCTGCCGCCCACTCCCATGACACACGAGCACGATAATGATCAATACCTGGCTGGAGGCCCGTGACCGCTGAGCTCTTCAGCTGCATAGCGCGTGTCTGTTGAGCAGGGCGCGGGTAAATGCGCACCCCGCAGGAGAGAACCTTGATTCGGTGCTGTGGGCGCTACGTCCGAGTTAACTTGCGCTGCGTACGCTCAGCTGCGTATCCAACCGTCACGCGGCAGTGTGCACCAGCGAAACCCTGAACACAGCGAAACCGTAAGTGCGCCCCGACCGACGTATGGAGTAGTACCTGCTTACGAGCGGAGCCAGAGTGGATTCGGTTAAGTAAATACCCTGGATGCTCATGAGATTATTTAATTTGAGAATCACTTTTTGAAATTCTCCCAGGGATGTAGTTGGCATGTAGTTCTGTCAAATAAAAGTTATGCATGATCTGCACCTCGCTTGAACTAGAAAATTGAAAGTTAAGACACCGTCTATCCAACTCCAATTCAAGCAGAATCACGATACTGCACCAATATAGGTATAATACATGGTATTCAACTAGAGGCGGGTGCGCAAGAGGGTTTCTCCCAATGAAATCATTATCCCAAGAGCAAGCACGGGGAGAAGAGGAGGACGTCACCAGACTGCGTGGAGCCATTGGAGGTGGGTATGGGTGCAGAGGCGCTGGTGGGGGATTGGGCATCGCCCTCCTCATCGCCCTCCTCCCCGTCCCCATTCCCAACCTCGCCCTTGTCTGCATCTGCATCGCTCAGCAACCCCCGCGCGCGCACCCGGCGCAGCGCGGACTCAGAGCCAGTTTGACCGCGACCCGCGCAGGGACGCGATCGCCGGCTACCAGACAGCCACGACTGGACATGCTGGGACGCGTCGCTGCTCTTCGCGCCGGATACCCTCACCGCGCGTCTGCCGCCAGCGTGGTTAGGGCTGGTGGAACTTGATATCCTCTGTCCGGAGGGCTTAAGCTATGCGGACAAGCTACGTGCTGCGGGTGTCCCGGTTGAGGTCGAAGTGTATAAAAATGCTCCTCATCCTGTCATGGCCATGGATGGTACGTCACCTTCGCTCAGAATCGACAGGGTCTATTCTGCTGACAAGGGGAGTACTCGTAATTACATCGCAGGGTGAGCATGAACTTCATTACAAGATCATACTTTGACGGGCTGATTATCTCCCTAGGGTTTTGAGTATCGGAAAAAAAACTGGTCAGCAATGCTGCTGCTGCTCTGGAGAAAGCGTCCTACGGCGAATCAGTGTAGTAATTTCCCGTGAACTGAAGCTACTCGCGGCCATTTCTATGCCGTTTGCAGAACTTCATGCATGCAAATGGAAATGTACTATGACTTTCCCTTCTATACGTTCATCTCAAGAAATAAAAGCTATCCAGAAGGCTGACCAGCGACAATGAGGCTTCCAGGGGGACACCAAACTCTGTCGAATTGAAGTTCTTATGGTAGACTATCGGCCAATGGAGAACCCACCCTGAAGTCTGAAGACAATGGACAACGCTTGAAGCGCGCTGGGCGGGATGAAAGTAATTCAGCTATGTTCTTCGTCGAATTCCCTGCATATGAATTCATTAGGGCCGCGATCAGTGAGTATGAATTGAGCTTCCCTTCCCGCTCGACTGCCAGAATGTGAAGCATGCCAGTCACGCTCATAAAGAACATGAAAACGGCGCCGCCGCCGCACTGCGGAATAACGACAAATCTTGGCATCAGCGTACACTGTTCAGCTTTAAATCTAATACGCGACATCCACGCGTTTAGATAAAATCACTGATCAAAGAAGTTCAAGTCTGGTCTAAGTTAGACTTCCACCTCATGCACCTATCAGCAGCGAATTCGGCGTTGAACACGCGCCCGATGAGCGCACCGTAGTCTGCGCGGTCGACGCTAATATGCGCCCGGTTTGGATGTTTTGCACACATTAAGGTGGGATTCGCTCTATGGGACAGGCGCTTAAGCTAAGCATATTCATCATATGTAGGATATATACTCTTTCACCAATAGGGTTGTATGAGCCGCGTGATCTTCCAAGCGGACCACATGCTTATTGATCTATGTAACTTTACACAACGCAGCCTCCTGCGGTCGCGCTTTTAGCTTGGGCGGCCGTATTGCGGTGCTCTGCCCTGAGTCTGCTGCGCGCCGCACGTCTTGACGTCAATTTCGGCCAACTTGTGCCGGAATATGAACGAAAATAAGTTGAAGTCGCGAGTAAACTAGAGTGTACGTATCAAGTATTCAATGCCTCTTCGATGTGAGTTCTGACTGCTATTAATTTTTTCATGCATACATTCAGTTACGCAGAAGTCGAGGGTAAGTGACAGTATTACTCGCATTGGGCGCGGCGCACGTCGCGAGCTCAGAAAAAGAAAAAGACGCTGACAGCGCCGGCAGATCGCAAAAGGATAATCACATTATGCGCTCAATCACAAGTGCCCGCTCCTCTTGTCACCGACGTCAACGGCTGCCCATGTCCGCGCCCACGCTCACGTCCACGGCGTGCATGGTGGCACGTTCCGGCGCATGCGTACGCAGCCCTGGAGACGCCCATGGCAATGGTACGCCACGCACTATTCCAAGCAAGCGGATACGCCGGAGTAATCGATTAACTTCGGAGATCGAGGGAACAGCGTTAGAATCTTTGACATTGGACCAGATGACGTAAAGCATTCCGTGCTTGAACTAAGGTTTGATTTATCAAATATTAGTGCGTCTAGGACAGCTCTTTTCTGTGATACAGTTGTGCGTCGATACATCGTTGATACATATCGTAACTCAGTGATTTCCTTTTCGTCGCTAAACAGCGAATTTAGTGAGACTAGCAGCGTGTACGCAGGAAGGTCATTGCCCACAGCAGGCCGCAGCACCGACATGCCGCAGCACCCAGCACCGCGCATATAAAGAGGTCATTCGCATTGCATAGCGCCCGCCGCATGACGATCTCGCACTTATGCGCATGCGCCCTCTGTATCCCTCGCGTGCCACCGCCCGGCCACGCGCACAGGCACCAGCGCACAGCGCACACACATGGCGCCCTACGCGCGCACCCCCCATCAAGCTTCCACATCGAACACCAACCTGGATTTCTCATTCACATCCCACGAGCCGACCAGCGTGAACCCGCGAAGCGCCGCTCATCTGAAGAACTGAAATCGGAATCACACATACGCAATCACAAATCACGCGCGTGCGGTATCAGGATCATGATCATGATCCCATACGCCAACACGCACGCACGCTCGGCCCAGCCCAGGATCCAGCCCAGCCTGAACCTTCCCAAGCCCTTTCATTCGCAGCATATGTACATCATATATACATGCCCTATGCCCATACCAGCCTCGGATGCCCGAAGGCTTCCTGGGTACCTTCGCGCGGACGAACAACGATATACGCTCGCCTTCCCAGGGCCCAAGCAGCTGATATTTACTTCAAATGTACGTATGTACCCACGAGGCGAGCCAAAAATAGGCCAGCGATTTGACAAAGGCAATAACTTGCCTTCCTTCGTTCACCCTCGGAATTTTTTAATTGATTTGTCTTTTCAAATATCTGCTGTACAAAGGGCAGTTTAATTTCCACTAGACCCTTCCATGAGCAAAGTGCTCTAGAGCTATCAGATACGATGGTTCACAAATGAGAAAATCGCCACTCCCTAAGCCCTTGAATGAGTTGGGAAGCGCACGCTCGGGCGATGGCCAGCGATAAGTAGCACAGCCCACTCCAACGTGTATTAACGGCCGCTTCGCGGCTCTTCTTCGCGGTCGCTTCTCACTCGCGTCATCACTCACCAAGACTCATTATAACTCACCAAGACTCACCGTGACGGTTCGCTTCCTGGTGCATGCATACGCCAGAGCACACAACAAGTAGTTCACAACTCTAAACGAACGATCCACACAAATTCAGTCCACAACAATGCTTTTATTCACGCCGCGCGGGCGAAGGTTGAGCCGCGCCACAACACGGCGCTAGCTGGAGAGGATTGGGGGTATTAAACAGCTGGTATAGTACTTCGAAAACAGTGATCCAGTAAATGTACGTACATAAATTGTAGCTAGATGGTATGAAATGAAATGGATGATGACTGGGGTGGAAAGCATCTACAAGTCCAAGTGCAGCACGATACGGGACGGCAAGATGGGAAAGCGGCACAGCGGGGTTATATATGCGATAAATAAGGAAGAGATAATAGCGGCGGCGAAATGCGATCGATATGTCGATGGCTAGATGGGGTGGAAGTAAAGCTGATGAGAGCAATAGCGGAGAAATTGCGGGCGGGCGGGCGTATCCGTGCGCTTGTTAACCCAAGAAAGGGCGCATCTAAGAATATGTATGTGAGAGCTTCGAATGTCCGAAGCTCATGACGTGGGCGACCGTTAGAGCTCATTCCACTTTGCCAGCAAGTCCGCGAGAATGCGCGTGACAGTTGCCACCCCGTCGCGCACCATATCGCGCTCGTCGGGGTCCTTCACGCGAACCACACACCGCGCCTCCACGCGGTCCGGCGCGCAGCGCCTGCTCAGGTCCTTGAGCCGAGCCTTTTCCTTGTCCCCATCGTGGTGAACCGTAAGCGGCGCGAAAATGTACTCCGCCACGGCGCCCAGCGCGAGGTCCTCCACTCGGCGCGGGGAAGAGAATGAGAGCAGCGACCAAGGCAGGTCCACCCATTGAACATGCGGGAGAGTGAGCATATACCAACCACTGCTGCTGTAATTATGTATCAAACATGGGCAGTTGCCACTTAAGGTTCATGCATCYGGGAGGGTAGTTGCCCGGGGCCTTGGGCAACTGCCCAAGGCCTAATTTTGAGGCTTGCCCAGTGTAAATACTTGCTTGGGYCCCCAATGCCATGGCCGGCATCACCTGGCATGTGGCTGAGTTTGAAAAAAAGAGCAAAATGGTGGCAAGGCCGGCTTGAGGACCTGCAAAATTCCCACGGTCCCTCAAAAATGCGAAAATTGCCTAAATCATAGAAACTGATAGAAATACAGCCAGTTGCCCATTTCTTGTGCTTAAAAATAGATCCGGCAGCTGCTAAATTCAGATATAGATAGCTTGAAAGGTTGAAAATTCCCACGGTCAGTAAAAATTGTGAAATTTCTAAAGAAATCTACATTTAGGAAAGATCCACTCAGCTGCTGGTTTCTCTTGTGTAAGGATAGAAATACCTAGTACTATTTTGTGATATRGTCTAAAAATAGAAAAATCAAAAATGTAGGCCCTGTCTCACACTTTCGAAATCTGCCAAAATTATATTAATAGCTTTCTTCCTCATTGAGAAAAACACAAAACATCCGCGGAAAGCCGGCG
>KN817733.1:0-35176 GCA_000827495.1 Hypholoma sublateritium FD-334 SS-4 | reverse complement strand
CGGTGGTAGGGGGCTATATCTCGTAGTGGTACGTTAGCATACATCTTTTGTAGTAGTGTACTCCGCGGGTTGTTTTCGAGCACTGCGCAATAAATGGGGGTGCCAAAGGGCCCTCAGATTTCAAAAAAAAACAAAAAAAAAACCTAAGTGAGACTTCCTAAATGTCTCTGGGTTGCTTTGAGATGCACTCAAGTTCTACCTAGGTTTGACCTAAATTGGTCTTAGATATACCTAGATTAAACTCAGATATGCCTTCACTATCTTTSAGAGTCCTCTTGATTGCTCTAGATTGCTCATARAGTCACAAATATATCTCTTAGAGTCTCMCAGTACTGGTATATMAATRAAATAAATCATATTATTGGTAAATTAGTACATGTTAATACTATGTACAAACTGCTAYGTAGTACAACAATGTAGCTGGGARCGAGATGAAGGAATGTAGCGGAAWTACCTTGTATGGCAACAGCAGAGACCCCCAAAGCACACTGTGAATGGGCAGGTCAGCAAGTAGTATATACGGATGGACATCACATACATACCATGCAAGTGGGCTGCGAATATTGTACACCACTGCGGGAGGCAAGCGGAGCACCTACGGACGGGCGACATGATGCGGTGTTGCTGTCTCGAGTGCGTGAGCAGCAATACTGCAGCACAGTTATTACGCGGCATCTACATGCATCTGTTAGAAGTGCTCTTTCAGACTCAGACTGATGCAGTCACCTGACCTATGTACTTGTAGCTGTAGAACACCGCTTGAAGTCCTCAGTTACTCACTTCGGACTTCAGGCAAGTAGCATAGCTCTGAATATCCTCAGTTACTCACTTCGGACTTCAGGCTCTCATTGCCACCTCGTCTGACACGCTGGGTACGCATAACTCGGACAGCAGGTGTCTTGCATCATCYCAAACACGCCACCTTTAACAGGTTATGGGCCCCGCGCACACAGCGCTACAAACTCGATTTTTATACAGCAGTCTCAACTCCTTGTCTCTGCACTCTTTGTGTTTTAGCTCAGAACAGCTCAGTCGTCGCACGGACCAACTTGTCGCCATGTCACTAGGTTCTTCGCACATTCCCGCACCTATCCTCGCACTTCCGACATATCACGCTTCCTCTTTGTCTCGCAATCATGACTTCAAACAACATGCCCAATTTCACTAAACTGAATGCATCCAACTATCCAACCTGGTCTGGAGGGCGTTTGGTGCATTGTATCCGGTGATTCCAAGCAGCGCAACATGTCCTCTACTCCCTCTGACACTCAGGCGGCTGCACTCAAAGCCTGGCAGCTGAAATCGGACAAAGCAGCTGGCTACATCTACCTGGCTGTGGAGGACAATCAGAAGATCCATTTTGCAAACATTTCGGATGATCCAGTCAAGATGTGGGCTGCCCTTGCATCTGTGCACCTCCARAAGCGTCCAGGAGCTCGTTTCAACGCCTATGACGACCTATTCAGCATCAGGAAGCTGGAGGAYGAGTCTCTGCAGTCCCTCATGAACAGAGTGGACACTGCAATCCACAGAATCCAGGATCTTCGGCCTAGGGACTTCACTCTCTCCAATCTGGATGATGAGTTGGCAAGCATGACACTCATTAGGGTGCTTCCTGATGAGTTTAGTGGCTTTGCTTCATCTCTCCTCCTGCTGGACAAGCTGGAGAAGGCTACCATTCAACAGGCCTTTGTTTCTGAGGAATCCCAATGTTGCCATCGTGCTTCTGCTGCCCCCAATGTCGCCTCTGCACTGGCAGCAACCTCATCTTGTCCTCATGCATCCTCTACAACTGAATGCGAGTTTTGCAGCCGTTTGGGGCACGTTCAAGCCACCTGCAGGTCATACAAGAATCACCAAGCGACGGCAAAGCAACGAGCACAATCTGGACCTTGGAGGGGTGGCCAGAGAACGAAGAAAGCGGATGAAACAGACAAGGAACCCAAGAAGGAGTTTGCTGGAAATGCAAGTGCCCTTTCCACATCCAATCCACAGGCCTCCCGAGCGATGCTGACCTCCACTAGCTTGCAGACACTGGTGCCTCTAGTCATATGACACCTCACTACGCCTGGATGCAAAATTACACGCCCTATATTGTCCCCATTCAGCTTGCAGACAACACTATTGTTCATTCAGCTGGAATTGGGAGTATGGTGATCAACCCAGTGGTTAATGGTTCAGATGCGCGTCCTGTAGAGCTTACACGAGTACTCCATGTCAGGTGGTTATGTGACTATTATGGCTGGTGGTGCAGTTGGCTGGAGCAGCAAACTGCAGGGAATCGTCGCYCTTTCMACCACTGAAGCAGAGTTCATTGCAGCTGTTGAAGCAGGCAAGGAAATAGCATGGATGCGAAATGTTCTGCGTGAGTTTGGCTACTCTCTTGACCGTCCTTCCACTCTCCACATGGACAACCAGTCAGCTATCAGTGTCTCAAAGAATCCAGAGCATCATGGGTGCATGAAACACCTAGATCTCTGCTTCTACTGGCTTAGGGATGCTGTAAACGACAAGATGATCTCTCCTTCATTCGTTCCAACTACTGAGCAAGTTGCAGACATCCTCACCAAGCCATTGCCTGCATATATAGCAGACAAACTGTAATAAATATCTTGAAAGATTTGAAATGCAATATGAAAAGCACCAACAGGATTGTGAAAGTATCATGAAAAGTACTAGTAATAATATAAAAAGCTCTATGAAAAGTGCCAGCAATATTGCACCATAAAAAGCATTTAAAATAAAATGAAAAGTGCTGTGAAATTTACTGTGACAAATATGAAAAATGTTATGAAAAATACCAGCAATAATATAAAAAAAAATGTAATAATATAAAAAGCACCAGGATGAAATGCATTATGAAAAGTGCTATGGGATATTCCTGGAATAATATGAAAAGTACAATAAAAAACATCTGAAACATTATAATGAGCAATATCTCAAATTGTGGTTGGCATAGGTGCATATCATGCTACAGACAAGTGCCTTGCTCTTATTATAAAAGTGGTAGTTACCTATCTCAAATGGTAAAAAATTTGTTAGACCCTGCAACAAGCTTCTTTTCTCTAATAGTCTTTGTCTAAGCATTTACTTATTGTTTTCATACTTCATCTTAGGTAAGAGCAAGATAAACATTTGCTATATGGATATTATTTTGAAATAAATCAATCAGTCCAATAATACACTTATCACAATATTTTATAGTCCTCCACCTAGTCTGCAGGATATCTGTAAACAGTTATATATTCATGGAGGTCAAATAGTTAAAGTTTGTCCAAAGACTGTTTATGAACTGCATATGGACATCATCAGGACTGAATATCATTTGCTGCAAACAGTCTGTGAACAACAAAAACTGTCTATAAAACTGTCCAAAAGCCTTTTGATATTTTTTTTAACAAAAATCCATTTTTTATAAAAGTCCACAGATAGTCAGAGAGCTACAATAATCTGTCCACAGACAGTCTATGAACAACCTATAGACATCCATAGCAAATTAACTAGAATTAAATTGAATAAATTAAAAATGCTTAATACAACAATATTATGTAAAAATAATTATAGCGAGCAGCAAATGGCAAGCAATAGCTGTGTGCAATAGTACTGCGAAACAAGGCTGTAAGCTGTGAGTGTTCCAAAGTCAGCTACACTGTCAAAAGCCTACACCCTAAGGTGATGTGGCACCTGGTGAGACCTTGTAACACTGCAAGGTAGAAGCAGGACATATATGGCTACAAAGTGCCAAAAGGCCAAGGATGGATTTAAAAATCTGGGCTTCAACAGATTGATTTTCGCCATTGACTATTGATTTTTTGAACTGGTGGGAATATATCATGTGACTTTTCTATCTGAATATTGGAGGGAATTTTCCAGATGAATGCACAAAATCTGCACCTTTTAATAGAATATTGTATCTACTTTACTAATAAATATATATATACCAGATATAGTCTAAATAATTATTTTCATAACATTTTTTGGTTTGCAAAGCAGTAAGCAAGACATTAGTATCCTTATTAGCATAATTCCATTGATCATGTGACCTATTGTATGATTTATTTCAAGATGCAAAGAGATTTACCAATCTTGGAAAAAAATCTTATCCCAATCTTATCCTTCCCATCTTCCATTGCTTTTGACTTGGACAAACTATTTCATAGCTAAATTCATTGCTAAATCTAACTCTATCCCATATGGGGGGGAGGATAATAAAAAGAATAGATATCAGAAAATCTTTCCAAGGAAAACGACAGATATGTGCCAAAAATGCAAAAAGCTGAATACTATGGATGTTTCAGAAGCTGATATAAACAATATACAAAATGTAAGTTTTTCTACTTTCTTTTTATTCAAATTTATTTATTGCTTTCTATTTTTCTCAAGTCCATTATTTGTTCACAATGCAGAATTTGTAAAAGGAATATTGTGAATTCCTGTGATACTTATCATTATAAAGGTAAGCCTTTCTTTGATAGTATGATATAAATGGTCTTAATATTCTCCAAATGCAGATAAATCTGGAGTTCTTGATAGCTTTAAGAAAGCTGCAGTGGACAAGAGGCATGCCAGAGCTCAGAAGTCATTTGGGACTAATCAACTAAGTGTATTTATACCTTCTTTACAAACACAAAGCTTTCAAGCTACTTAAAATGCAATAGATGCCTCTACTACTCCTAGAGCTTTGGATACTGTAAGAAGCATTAATCTAGTTGGTGTTTGAATAATCAACTTTCATATCCAAATAAACAAAGCAAAAAATGAAATACATAATAAAGTACTGGAATCTGGGAGTATTTCCTTTGTAAAAGATACTATGATGCCAAGTAAATACTTTACCAATTATTCTGTTATTATATTCATTACTCATTCTTTAGTAGATATTATATATAGTATCATAAAGCAAATAAATCCCCTGTGAACAAAAAGAGAAGAATATACTCTTGAGTTAATTAAGTATGAAGTCATCACTTTCTTCCTATATTATATTTACTCATATTTTTAACATACCAGCTCATAGGCCCTCCAAATTTCAACTAATTCCTTTTAAATGTCAGTGCCAAGGACATTATCCTACTTGAATTCTGATTGAGCTTTAATGCAACAATGTGGAATGTTTCCTTTAACTATATATAATAACAAGCTGTAAGTATAAAAACAAAAAGACAAAAGCATTTTTACCTTCCTTCACTTGCTTTTGTAGCCTTCAGCACTTTTCAAACTACTCTTTCTAGCCAGAAAGGCACTCAGTATGACAGCTAACTCATTTTAAACAATAGCTTTGGAACTCATCCCATCTCCTGCTGTTGAGCAATTTTACCACAGAAAATTGATGAGAGAGGTTATATTAGGATTGCTCCACTAAGCCTGAGTTGTCATTTGGTGTATTTGTGTTACATGAAAGATACAGTTAGCTTGTATTGGACCTGAAGTAGCATGCTCATAGAAGATGATATGTATCTGCAAGATAATGGTAAATACATTATATGTTATGTTTTGCCCATTTGGTGCTCATTATTACCTACAATCCAGCATACTTGTGAGCACTCAAGCATCATGTGAAATATAGTGCCTATATTGGCATTGTATGTACTACACTTTTTGAATCTGCAGGTCGCAAATTAATATGTAAATATTTCAAGGAACAATAAAGGGCTGGGAGTATGAAGGCCAGGTTGCTGAAAGATGAGATCTACATGTAGTAGGTACATGTATATCCTTTCTAATTGGTGTTTTTTTTTTTTTTTTTTTTTAATCCATTTTATGTCCGTTGAGGCCGTGCCCTATGTCGGACGTCTGCATGTATGGTAGGCGATTGATATGTATAGTAGTCTAAGTGTCCGTTAATCTGGACCGTGTGTGAGATGTGGTGGGGTGAGGTGGGCTCTTGTTTGTGGCTCCGAGGGGGTTTCCTGATTACTTGCAGTGTTTTGTATATTAAGGAGAGAGAGTGTAGTATGCGGTGAGAGTGGAAGTGTATGTACATGTAAATATAAATATAGCACACGTGAAGTTGAACTGGTGGTACATTGGTGGTGAGGAGTGAAGAGAGAAGGAAAAGTAAAAGAAAGGAAGTCTGCGCGTCGTTTATGCCCAGTTGTGCCGCTCCTCATTGTTGTCTCATTCTTTCACTAGTTCCTGCGTGCCTTCTTTCATTTCTAATTGGTGCTTACTCAATGTACAGTCTTGTGTACACATGAGCACTCAAACATCATAGTGTCTATGGTGTGATAAGTACTACAAATCTTGATTTTACTTATCTTGTACTTACATATAAATATTAAAGAATTATGACAGCTAATGGCAAAAACCTAGATACATTTCGAAATCGCGCACCTGTGCGCCTTTGTTTGTACAAACACCCTGTTTTTATAATTTGAACATGTGAATGTGCCTCGCTTTCACCTGCTCTCATCCCCAATTCACCCGCACTCAACGGCGGCCACATCCATTGCTAGTAATATGTCTACTGATTGAGATTGATGTTTTTTCGAGAAGGATCCTGAAGGTCTGAAAGCTAACCAAGCTAGCAGCAAGTATACATATAAAAACATGATAAAACCATATCTTTGAGATCACCTTTGTCCCCACTCATGTTGAATCAGTCATATAATCCTGCATACTATCAAGACCGCCGCCAGCCAGGGCAACTAACTACATATCTTCTGGGGATGGGCCCTATGCCACCTCCAATGCAACAAGAAATTGCAGTTGCTACAGCCAATTATATGCTGGACAATCCTGCAGCTGCTGCTGGCATTGCACAGCCTGCACCTGGACCTAGCAACCTTCGTGAAAATAGTGAAGATGAGAATATTGACCCTCAGCTCCGTCCTCAGCAGGTGGGACTCACTTTAAGCCAGAATACCCATCAAAGTAAGCATCCATATATTTTCCAAATGTCAAGTACTGTCGTTCATGCTGGATACTATCACTCTAGACATGCCAACTGGAAGCATCCTAGTATGCATGCCAATCAATGACAAGGCAACACGGGACATCGAGATCAATACTAGTATTACTCTGCAAGATTTTGTTAGTCATGTCTGCGCTAATATGGGACTTGACAAAACAACTGCACAAATTGGTTGGAAATCAAATGATGATCCAAAATGTGCTCCTGCTTGTCAATTAGGAACTGAAGAAGATCTCAAATCAGCATTCCGCAATCTTATCAAGATGAAGAATAATTTACGACAGACAAAGGAGGGTGTCATGTACATTATTCACTTGGTATGTCATCTCAACTATATGCTATTGATTTTATTTATAGCTTTACTCCATGTAGAATCCCAAGCCCATTGAGATACCCAAAAAAAAGACAGATGGAAATTGCACCACTGACTTTGCATACCGAGAGGAATTACAAATTGTACAGGAAAAGCTTCGCTGTGCTGAGCACTCTGGTATAAACCAATGGTGCTATGTAAGCTCTGAAAATCCACAACAACACATCAAGCTGAGTTTAGAGAAAGTAACACTTTGGACACACAAAATGGTGTGTATAACAATTCCTCTTATCAGACAAAAATGTGACCGATTTGATAGAAAGATGACCCTGATATTGACCATCAATGTATTATTCCTCCAAACTGTCTCTCTCTTGATCAACTTCATGAGCGAACAGCTCGTTCAGGTGGAAAGAAGACAGGCATAAATGCTATGCCACATCCAATCCATGTCAATATTAACAATAACCCACTTGCTGGCACCAATTCTTCCAACCCATTTTTATATCCTTCGTATCCTGCCTCAGGTCTCAAGCATACAATCTCTTTTTCTTCCAATAATGATACAAATTCCGAATCTCTTTCCATCTCCAATATTCTTGAAGAACTCCACATGAAATATCCAAAGCTCAACTTCCCTCAGTATGAAGATGTCTTGGCCGAACATGGGATTCTCTATGCAGAAAGTGTCTCTGACTTTGATAAAGATTTCTACCTCAATCTTGGAGTTGCCGAAGGCACTATTAGTCCATTTTTGAAGGGAGTTGGCAAGGCTTTACACTGTGAAAAAAAGGAAAGGAAACGTGCAAAGACCGACAACAAGGAGAACAAATGGTCTCGTCAAGAAAGTGTTGAACTTTGATGGTGGACATCAAGTAGGAAATTAGTTAGCTACATAGCCAGAGTCTCTGTACCAGCCAGCAATATTATCAGGAATCATTGACTCAAATACTGCTGACCAAAGCATTTCATGAGGGTTGCAAGTCTCTTCTCCACTTAGCTCCACTAGAATGTAGTTTCTATTACCACGTATCCATGCTTTCATAGCAGAAAATCCCTCTTCGATAGGATTGAAATCTGGAGAGTATGCTGGGAGATACCATAGCCGTTGCCCCCTAGCAGTATACAAGACAATCAGTTCATATCAATTCAGAAAATCAACTACCAACACACTGTTCCTCAACAATTTCTCGCAAACCATCAAAATGATGTGCACTTGCATTATCGAGAATGAGAACAGAGTTTCTCTGAGGATATGGGTTCATTTTGTCAAGAAGAATATCCATATATGAGCGGAACTCTTCCGCAGTCCAAGATCGAGTAAGGATATCAAGATGCAAGACTCCATCGAGGCTTATTGTGGGAAGAATCGAATATTGTTGACCCCTTACAAAGTAGTCATGTCTCTGAGCCTGTTTTCCGATAGGTGCCCAAGCTCTGAACCAATTTGCTGTTAGCCTATTGCATGCTGATTCATCAAGGAAAACTAGTGTTTCTGGTGAGTAGTTCTCACCAATATCTGCTTGATATTGAAGCCTAGCATCTTTGTCTTGCTCGCGGGAAGGTCGTGTTATCTGTATCATTTTGATTGATATTATTAGCTTTTGCCAAGAATAGTCGACATTCTGACCTTTTTATATGTGTATCCACGTTGTTGGAGCTCTTTTCTAATAGTTGAAATATCAACGTTGACATTGAATGCCACCAGAAAAGCATACTGCAGTTCTCTCCCATAAATGTCAGGGATTTTCTCTACCAAACTTTCTAGGTACTTCATGGTAATAAGTAGGATAAATAGAGCTATGGGATACACTTACTGATACTTCTAACGATGACAGAACCCTTGGGTGGCCATGTAACAGCGACTTCGCAACAACTTGTACGTGCATTTCCAATGATTCCTTATCCTCCAAATGATCATCTGGCCTATCTCTATCGCTTTCATGATGTCGTTCACCTTCATTCCCCTCAGTAGCATAGTTAGAATGAGATCTTTCTGCGGCTCTGGGATGTAGTGGTAGACTATGGCTAAATGAACTTGAAATGAACTACAAGCACGAATGAGTTACGAGGGGCCAGGGCTCAGAGTATCTGTATGATTCATCATTCATGTGCCCGATTTGGCTGTTTGTACAAACAAAGGCACACAGACGCGCGATTTCGAAATGTATCTAGGTTTTTGCCGTTAGCTGAAAGAATTGAATAGTAAAGAGGCCAGTCATTTGGAGATGGGACCTGCATGTAGTAGATATATGTATATCTTGCCTACTCTGTACTTACTTTACTAATATATGTTTAAATCATGTATCGACATAGGCAGATTGCCTTTAAACCATCTTATATCCACAAAGGCAGCTGCCAACTGGGCAACTCATGCATGTCTTGTCTGCTAAAAAGCCACATTTTGTGTACTACGAGGCCTGCATTGCAGTGCTGTGCTTTTATATTTGTACACTGATGTGCATTAAAAGCCAAGGTGTAACCTGTTGCTTGCCTCTATTTACATTTTACAGGCTCATTTATATTATATTCTGGCCTCAAATCCAAACATATATAAATAATAGCCATCAGCTCAGGTCTAGCATAAGAATAACATCCAGGCCCAAAATGAAAGACCAAGCTGGACTTTACCAAATCAACCTATGCTGCTGATTTCATGTATAATTCATGGGCAATTATGCAAGTAGTCTTATGTATTCACAGGAGCAACTGCCCAGAGCTTGGGCAGTTGTCCCTAAGCAGTTTCCAGCACCAAGCACTTACACTGAGCCCTCAGATAGTCCAATATTTTGGGCAGCTGCCTGGCATGTTTTCTGACACCAGCTGGTATATAGTTAAGTTTGAAAAAAACAGCTATGCCTCTGCTATGCCGATTTGCCATTATAAAAAATTTCCATATATTTCAAAAAAGTGAAATTTACTGATTTTGTGATTAGATCTTAGGTAGGTACATCAAATATTCCCACACTTCCAAAAAAGCAGTTAGAATGGCTATTTTCATTGTGCATATGCCTGTATTTCAATAATGATTAGACCTGATACTCTATTCTTGCTGGGATAGGTCCTTTATATTTATTAATAGTTTATCAATAGGTTTGCCATAGGATAAAAAACTATTAAGGGATGGATGCAGAAAGATGGTAGTAAATATATTTGCTTTTTTGTATCTATCTTTAGATCAGAAATTCAGCACATAAATAGATCATGCAGATGTACCACTTAATTCCTTCGTAAATATTGCTGTCCCTCCACATTTAAATGCATAGAAGGGATCAGCTCATCTATAGCTTTCAAATAATATCTTAAATATGTGAATAGGAGCATTGGAAGGTGAGAAATAGTTTCTAAGCCCTGGCTGGACAAAACAACTTCAACTTTAAATTTGGCATTTCAACCTATATTTGCTCTTTTTTCGGGCAACAAAGTAATTATCATATTTTTCCAATTCTTCATTTATTATTCATAAATAAAAATCAACAATCTCACTGAGTACTTCATTACAGAATAAATATTTTCAGTTTTGCAACTTTACAGCCATCAATCGCAATTTTGCAACTTTGCAACTTTCTTTTTACACTTTTACTTAGTCCTCATGTGCAGTATCACACATGCCTTGCTCAACAGTGCCCAAACAGTGCCTGCCATTGATCCCACCCAGACTCTGAAGTCTGCAGACGTGGAGGCACTTAGCTATGCCACTAGCTTCTAGGGAGGGAGGTCATCACATGATTCCGGTTACTTGCGCATTAGGGTACTCTCTCTGGCCTGGGTGCTTCCTCTTGTTCAACTATTGCTTTCCTTCACTTGGGTTGGCTGGGTCTGGGCTACATGGGGACATCCTTTTGGTCTGACCAGCCTTTTAGACCCACTTGTTCAATGTGCCATACCCACACCTTGACTTTTGAACATTGCTTGAATGTCTCCAAATGCCACACACCCACTTTTATTACAACAGAGACCAGCCAAGCGTACTGTGTTCTGTGCCATATATACATTAAAATATGTATAGAGTATAGATACTTGCATACATTGGTCCAACATTGGTTATAGAAGGACAAGCACCAATCAGCAGCCATGAACTGGTAAATCTTATAAAGACTTAGATTCTGCAGTGCAGATCTGAAGCTGTTTCAAAAAGTATTTAAGTATCAAGTTGAGTGGCACAGTGCAATACATAGCTGCATGGCTACTGCGGTTGCGCATTGTCAGTGAACCTTGAATATTGAGGCCTAGTAGGAATCACAGAGATAATTTCCTAGACTGATTCACAGAATCAATGCTTTGTAAGTTGTATTTAAACGCATTTGGTTGACATTTGGACTAACATATATCGTAATGACACACTGACACCTCCAGAGTCTTCAAGGAATTTCAGAAGTAAAATACACCTTGATGATTTAAGCTTAAAGCCTTCCCTTGCCCAGATTAACACTTGTTGCTCTTGTCCCATTGCTAGAGTCTAGCACCTGATTCCCACAACCAATTCACAACTCACAGCATATACTTGGCACCTGGAAACATTGTCTGTGGTAACCCCAGCTGCAATGTAATTTTTGAGAGAATCATGGAGTGTGCATCTTGCAAAGTGCATTCATACTGTGTAAGTTTTCTTGTTTCCCTTCCCTTTAGCCTTATCTGATAGGGATCACAGAGGATAGATTGTCAGCGGGCAGACTGGATTGAGCATTATGAATACTGCTCATCAAAGGATTTGTTCAGCAGGGATGCACAGCAAATCCATGCATATAGCTGGCATCACTATGCAAACTTCATCAACCTTGCACTTGGATTATTTGCATTTGTTCCAGTTTTTTTTCATCTCGAAGGGTCTGATCAAAAGCTGTGAGTGGCATACTCGCAAAAACAGTACTTTCATATCACCTTCCACCAAGTCAACAGTGCATCTCGAGGACATTATAACAAGGTTGCATTTGTTACAGCAAGACTCAGCAATATCAATCTTCTCTCAGATCACTATTCAATCAGAATTCATTCTCGTCTTGAAGCCAGGTTTGTGGCCATCTACCTTGGGTACTCTATTATTGATCCTCCCAACTCACTGTCCCAAAGCAAGATCACAACTTACATCCATACCTTCACATGGCCGGCATCTGGCATTCAATTTGGTTGAATGAATGGATATTAAAGATAGAAGCAATGAAAGGACAAAGTGTACTTTGACTATTGAAAAAGATGTAGCTTCAAAAGTAGTCAAAAATCAAAGTGATCATCATATCGCATCTTTTCTCTTGTAAATTTAGTACATTCAAAATTCAGAATTCAAATGATTGTACTCTGAAATCAGATATCAGCAGAAGCATCTCATTCTGAACAATAACATGCTGATTAGTGGAATATTTTGAAAGGATATTGTGTTAGTTCTAAGTAAATAAGTTTGTAGAGCTGGTGAACACCGGCATAGCCCAATACTTACCCCTATTTGAGATATTAAGTTTAAATCAGTGGCAACATATCTATTAATCTATTACCTAAGTTAGATGGATAAAACGGAAATATTATTGGTAGCTCTAATATGGAAGAATAAATCATAAATTCAAATTGCTTGCCAAATTACAGACAGGATTCATTTGCTAAAGCTCTCGACCTCAAGGTATTGGAGATATATTTCTGTTGACTAATGATGGTCCATTGCCTAAAATTATATAATATTGTTAGTATGGTACCCTGTGAAATGGACATGGTATTTAGGTTATCTTAAAAAACCTTCAACAATTTGACTATGTGAGTTTAGTCTGCCTTAAATTATGAAATCAACATTCATTTTGGAGAGGCTAATTCCACTTAAAGTCCCTAGAGAAGCTTGAAAGAACTACTGGTACACAACCATTATTCTCCTCTAATTTGTGCTTACTTTTTGCTTTAAACTTCATAGCCCTGGGTATTGGCTTTGGTCAAGATCAGTCTTATATATTTATTATTATGGCGTTGGTTTTGCACCACATATCTGTGGCCTTTCAAGAGCTTGGTATCAGTGTTACGCATGTTTTTCGGACACAGGTTGGAGATACAGCAAGATTGAACAAGAAGAAATAGAGATGCTTGAAGTTTCTAGTGGACATTTGTCAGGTACCTATTACCAAACACCACATTATTGCTATGAAACTAACAAGCAGTGTCCTTACCTAGCACCAGCGTCTCATAGGCGCCCATAACACACAAGTAGTCACATTCAGTGTATAGACAATGATAGAGGAACTAGAACAATGTATCTCCGTTTCTCATGATCTACCAGATGCACCATCTGTCATTTTAGAAGAATCTGTATACTCTGGCCAACAAGGATGGCCAACCATCAATATTAATCCAAGTGACCTTGCTATGATGGCCGCTGAAAGAACAAGTATGCAGGCATTAGGGGATCTTTACCAATGCGGAACAAGGACAATTCGCCACTGCATGTTGAAATATGGACTATTGGCACCCAGCCCACCAGTGTATGTTAGTCAACAGCAAGAAGACGGGACTATATATAGAGAGTATATGGCTGGAAAATGTGCCAACCTTTCCAACCTCACAGATGATGAACTGGATGCAACTATGATTTCAATATATGAGCAATTTTCATCATTTGGCAGAAGAATGATTGATGGATATTTGATGGCTTTAGGTAAGTGCATACCTTGCCAGAGGATTCATGATTCATACTTGCAGGTTATTGGGCCTCCTGTGGGCATTTTTGGTTGGTGGCAAATACAGTGCTGAGTTTACTCTGTTGCTAGGCCCAACTCACTTTGGCATTATGATGGTCAACATGGCAAGTCTAGCGACCACCTTCACTCTATTCTTATACTAAACAAAACTCTACAACAGGCCTTATTCATTGGAAAATAGTCATCCATGCCTTCATTGATGGATATTCACGATTTTTGCTGGGCATCCATGCAAGCAATAACAACTGTGCAACCACAGTTCTCAATCTTTTTGAAGATATTGTTGAAATATATGGATGCCCTAACCAGCTTTGTGGGGACCATAGCATGGAGAATCTGCTGGCTGCTGCACTTATAGAGAAAATTAGAGGTGGTGATCGTGGATTATATATATGGGGAAAGTCAGAACTTTTCCTCTTGTTTTTAAATACAAATATTAATATGGATATATTAGAAACGTTCATAATATCCAAATTGAACGTCTTTGGGTAAATGTGACTTCGAGGTTTGGAGCCAAGTGGAAAACTTTTTTGAAGTCCTTGAAGCTCATGAAGGCCTCAATACTGACAGTGATGCTCACATATGGCTGTTACAATATCTTTTCCTTGAGAGAATCAATGTAGATGCAAAAGTGTGGACATCAACTTGGAACCAACATACTCTTGCAAGACAAGGCCAGGCATATCAGTCACCACAGCGGCTATACATGTATGGGATGGTAGTCAATGGAATTTGAGGTATCCATTCAGAGGATATTGAAGATCAAAATTATAATGAATATGGCATAGACTGGGAAGATTTAAACTGTCTTGCCATCCTTCGCCACCATCAAATTTTTAATCTGGGCAATAATAAAGTTGATGACTAAAATCCATTCCTTGTTAATCAACCTGAGCGGCTTGTTCATATTGAAGTTCCGGATGCACGATGCCCCTTCAATGATAACCAGCTTACAGAGTTTGAACAATAAGTAAATAACATACCAACAATTTTTGAAATTGATATGCATTCTAACCGGCTGATCTGGATCAATGCGCTTCAATTAGCTACCAACATTACAATGGCAGTAGGACTAATGAGGGAGAATATTTATATTGACTTAGAATTATAACTAATTGCATAAAAAGTACTAAGCCATGAGGGTGAGAAGGTTGTCAACCGAGTAGTATAAGATGATGATCAAGCAGGTTACAAGTCATTGAAATCATTGCAGCTGTCAGACCTTTGAACTAGTCCATGAATCCATAATTCAAATCTCTCTAAAACCTCCTGAGGTACTTTTGGATAGTCTAAACCAAGAAGTGAGATTGAGAATTGGGAGTCAATTAAAACATCCGTCGTGCCACTATATGTGTGAATATAGGCACCCTACAATATTCACTAAATAAGATAGAGGTAATTTGTTTAAATAAACATACACTGTTTTGTGCAATTGAATTTGTCATAGCAGGAAGGCTGGGAGACAAGCTTGATCTGATTTATTGTAAATACATTTATAACCATGAAATTGAAATTATATTTACCATCAACTTGCCACCTTGTGGTAAATAAAAAGTTCCAGTAAGTGTTTCAATGAAGCAGGATGATCGAAGGCTTGGATTATTTTTTCCTGTTCCATCAATGAAGATAGAATACCTATCACATCCTCTGACTTTTGGGGATGGCCAGTTCCTTTGAGGTATTGATTGAGGAGCTTAGTAAAGCATTGTGCAAGGACAGCATTATGAATATTTGCATCATAACCAACCATGCTATCCAGTACTGGAATGACTCTAATAAGTTCAATAACACGATCAGCCAGCTTGCTGCACATTATGTATATTTACTATTATTAATTACAGTACAATCTGTCTGAAATTATAAGCTGTCTTGCAAATGCCTGCTGCTGCTTTGCGGCATTAATTTTACAGCATTGAAATTTGATTGAAGTATGAAATGCCCGATATTGCCAGGCCTGCGCTGCGGCATTATTTATTCTTACTGCAGCATTGCTGTGGTATTTCCGGGGCTTAATTGTCATTTACAGTGGGCCCACTGGACCATGTCATATGGCTACATTGTAGTTACTTAAGCAATACTTAATATAGTAAGTGGTATTCACTGGCTCAGCGGGCACGCTGGAGCCACATCATATAGCTACACTATAGCCGTTCGCTGGACTATATTATATGGAACTGCCTAACATAGGTATGTGTGTCATTCGCATCTTTCTTTAGCTTGAACAATGCAAGGACAGAAGATCCAGAACAATGGAATCATGGTTCTCTACCAAATATATGTGCTTACTAAGGCAAGTGTTGGGCTACAGAATACTATAACCAGCCATAACATGTTTCCATTCCCCGGTCTTGTTGCCCTCACCGTTCAGCTGAGTCACTAGCCTCTTGTCAAACTCACTCTCTGTCATTTAATATCTTGTTTTTATGTTTACAATGCCTTGCTCACACTCTCTTCCTATAACTACAAGCAACATTCTGGAGTACTCACATTCGACTTCCTCTTCTCATTCTGACAGCTCTGGTTTCTACTCTGTTCAGCCCAGAGAAAGACCATACCTGCCAGTAATCTCCAAGGTCAAACAAGACACAATCTTCAGCTTTGAGTGGTCAGGAACTGATACAGATTGCGCATCCAGTATGAGTGTACCTGTGGCCCAGATTGTTGACCCAAAGGGCAAGAATACGTTGGATTTGTGAAATCAGCATGAACCACCTACCCTTCCGCCTCCTCTCTTTTATAGCACTCTCTTACATGATGATGTCTTTGATGCATACATCAAAGCTGAGGGCCTGGGTCCTGAGGTACAACCAACCATATTAACATGGGTGCAAGTACTGAAATATTTGAATAGGCTCAATGTCTGGCTGATGCCACTGGCACAGGCTCCGAGGACGTACCACCTATTAATGCTCAGGTGCCCAGGGTGGAGGCCGTGAAGTCCATTGGGCAGACCTACTCCAATATGCCAATGATCAAAAAACTCAATGCAAGCCGCTTCTTCGTTTCCGAGAAAACAAGCCAAATATGGATATTTAGTCTCCTGAATGATTTGAGTCTTCCTAAGCCTTTCAACCTCACTGCCACCTACAACTCCAACATCTGGAAGCAACAGCAATTAGGCGGACTTGGTGGAGACATGTTCCGCAATATCCCTGATCTCACTGAAGCCCACACCATGAAGTGGCTCAATGATACAAGTGTCAGTATTGGTTACACTCATGGCCTTTTTAAACATGATATCAACAACATGAGCGACCCAGACTTCAGGTGGAAACCTTCTGATTTCATTCCTTTCCACATCTTCAACAACTCGGGGCACAACAAGGCACTCTCCGGTGGCTTGAACTTGCGCAAACCCGACATGGTACTCCTTGACCAAGATCAGCCATACTGACAAGCTAAACTGGTGGACCACGCCGTGCGCACCCTGGTGGAAGTTTCTGTACAAGAAAGCCACTATCAAGTAATGCTGAAAACGCTGCTTGATAAGGCTGCTAACATCTTCCACTATCAACTTCACCGGAATTATGTTCTTGGACTGGCCATATTCGGGAAAGGACACAAGATGAAATACTTTTTCATCCTCATTGATTGAGGTGGTGCCGTTGCCACTCACCCAACCGAAATCAAAGGTTTTGATGCTCACCTCCTCACGCGAATCATCTATGCCTTTGCTTTCAGGAGCAACAAGCTCCTTGGGATGGATCCCAATGTTGAAGTTGATCACATCACTGGTGCTGCTGTCCGTGTATCCATTGACAAGCAGTGGTTCACCATCTTGAAAGTGATCCATATCTCCCCAGTCATGTGTAGTTGGGGAACTTGTGTGTACATCATGCAAGACAACAAACAACAGTACCACATACTCAAGGATTTGTGGGTTTTGCTCAGCCATGCTAAAGAGAACTCGGAGATCGCGCGTTTGAAGCTTATCAGCAACAAGTCTCAGGAGAAGTTATTATCCACTTTAGCTGCAGACAAGATGTACTCCCCCTCAAAGCCCAAGAACAAGATGTCTCCTGAATCGATCAGAGCATTGCGGTCCTACCTCTTGAGACCAAGATTTGTTGCTGGTGACAAGAATGTCGCCGATACCTATACTCCTCAACACAATGGAACATGGGTACAGGCTTTTCCGTGTATCTGTTGATGTACTGTACATGGTCCCATCGGCGACCCCATCACCTCGTATTGCTCCCGTGTCGAATGCCTGCAGGCATTCATTGATATTGTGGATGGTAAGCGTTGAATAAGCTCATAATCTATTTCAATTTCTAACAGAATGCTCTGTAGTAATAAAATTCTTCAACAGAGACTGCATCTTATTGCATGGAGACATCTCCATAAGAAATATTGTCATTGTACGGTTCCTTCCACAAATCATTCTTGCCGCTATGTTGTGCAACGGCGGGGTTGAGGAAGCAATGGAATACATGTCAATCATAGCATCCCTCAGAAATCCATCAGCATTGCACAGAATGCCTCATAAGGAACTAGAGTAATTTTTTGATGCACCCTCTGGTGGAGCAGTGATTGACTTTGACTACTCGCACGCTAAGGGTAGTGTCTCCACAGATGTATCTGTAAGTATACAGACCACCTTCCATGTTGCTATATGTTAACAGTTCATAGGGAACTGTCCTGTACATGTCAATTGAACTCTCAATCAACATGACGGGTAACAAGGTGCCGTTCGAATATAGGATGGACCATGACATGGAGTCACTTTTTCTTGAATTTCTCCACATTGTACGGTTCACTCCTGGACCCACAGGCAATCCTGGTGAAGACATATTGGTAATGCCGAACGAGATCCGCATATCACAGTGGCACCACGATACTCTTGTTGCCAACATTCCTCATGTAAAAGGCTCCGATATCTTGCGACTGCATGACCCCGACAAAATGGCGTCTGTCTTGCCTAAATACTGGAGTCCTCTTGCACCCAATGTCATCAAGCTTATCAACATCATCTATCCTCAAGTCACCATTCCCTTGTGCACTGGCAAAAACATCTCCAAGCTGTTCAAGCAGGAATTGAATAACATTCTGGCAGAATGCCACAAGCTGGAGGACACTCCACACAGATATGGGACATGAATGCCATACCAGACATGCTTTCTGCTTCAAAAGCGCAAGGCTGCTCAAGACAACACTCAGACAACGTCGCAATCAGAGAGCATGATTCCAGTCCTGGTCAAAGCCAAACGTAGCAAGACTTCTAAATGTTAGGCCATATACATGTTTGTTTTTCATGTTATTGCCATTGTTTGACTACTGCACTGTACATTGTATCTATGTCAGATGAATCGGTACTGAGGAGATGGAGAGACTTGTGGTTGTCGGCCAGTTTTGTTGCAACATACCAGTGTAGTCTTTGTCAGCATGTCCAAATGTAGCAGTTGTGTCAATATACTTGCCCTGATTTCCGAAATTTGAACTTATGCCTGACTTGTGCATACCACCATGGATTCCATCCGAGTTCCTAGCCCTGTTCCCTTGGATGGATACCTTCCTTCCAGTTACTCGTTAACAGGCTCTCTTCCAGGAAGTGGAAGTGTGGCCCTGACTTCATACAGCGCTGCACAACRTAGGCAGATGGTACGAGCTTTGTTAATATTAATTATACATTGATATTCAATTGCTAATGCCCACTAGCCATGGCCCGGGAGCTCCTCTTCTACAGAAAGCAGCTGGTCCAATGCAAGTATTGGTAATGCCCTCATAATTTCATCCCAATATCATCAACTTCATGCCTGTTTTGATGAATTGCAATGGGAGAATACATCGCTTCTCACCAAAAATGCTGCACTTGAAAGCAAAGTCGACACTCTTATGCAACTCTTATGTGAGCAAAATTTCTGTATTTTCTTCATAATCTAATTGAACTACAAGGATGGCATACAATATGTTGTTAACCCGCATTCCGGCAGGCACACTTTCCCTCGACAGATCCATTGCRCTCYGTCAAGAGGATTATYCCAAYGTCCRCTTTTGGACCAGACAAAGCTGGAATTYGGCATCRCAGGCACAGGTTCTTGAGATAGGTGAAGAGGGAGAAGCATTTCCTGAGCTTGACGAGGAGGAAGAAGGATCCAAACAGCCTCTCCCACCCGCTCGTGGCAAGCGTTGGGCCGCCCAAGGTATCAATGTCGCCATGAAATATGTTGAACTTGAAGATGGCACAACAATTGATGGTTTTCGAGCTGCAGAGATTCGTTGTTGCGCTAGGTCTCTTTGGGTTAAGATGGCTATGGACAACAAACTGCCGGCAACCTGGAGTGATGCAGATGTGGCTAGTCTGACCTATTACAGTGAATCTATGGCACAGTGTTTTATGGAAATGTGTCTGTGCGCTTCTGACTGGAAGGCTAACCTTGTCGCGACCGACAACTACCCATCTTGGTGGCATAACTGGCTGAAGAAGAAAACCAAAGAAGGTAAATGCCCCTCTGATGCTCATGTGGAGAATGACAGTGTTCCTATGAAGAAACTGAAGGTTTTATACAATAATAAGAATGGGCCATTTCCCCAAATGCTCTCTGATATACCAAAACCCAATGGTTTGTCTGACATAGTAAGTTATCTAATAAAGCTTGTCCTCCCACTGTTTATGAACTTTTAGGCACCTCTACCAACAATTCATATAATTCCGGGAACCCTGTTGAAACCTCAGCCTATACCAATGGCCCTTCCAAGTCAAAGCAATGTATGTTAATTCTTCTCTTTGCCTGACATTAGACTAAGATGTTGAGCAGGAAGGAGATCATAAACCCAACCTCCAACCGGTACCCTCCTATAATTTAAATTTTACAAGTTGCAGTCATTCTACATACCATAAATGGCCCCCTAGCAACCCCTCAGCAACACCAGCCTGGAGAGTTCAATACACCTCAGGATCATGTTCCAGGTACAGATACATTAAAGTTGATGGTTGGTTATTTACACAACACCTTGGCACTACCAGTCCCAACCCTAGCTATAAATGGCCCAAAGCATTTGAAAGGGACCTGTATGCGGCCCACCAAGAATAGTACCACAGCAAGGTATGTAGATATCAATAATTACCCTCTTTTTGTCTTCTCATTGCCTTTCAACATTCAAAAAGGAACATTTGCACTCAGGATTGGGTCAAACAACACCCTCATGGCACGACTGACAAATTCAAGAGTTATTATGATAGCCTTTCTGAGGAACAAAGACAGGTCTGATTATGCTCTTATACAACATTACATACTCTTTTTTCTTATTTCACAGGTTTGGGAGGACAAATCTAAGGCTGTCTCCCAAAGCCAGTGACTTTGTAGCTGACTATGGTGGCCATTCCGAGCCTGTTCGAGCTGTTGTGTATCGTCAATTAAAAGTTTATTACATAATTGTTACCCAATTCGACATACTGTTCGTTTTCGACCTGGTCTTCAGGCCAAGTGATGCGTGACCATGGATGAAGAGATGGGTATCTCTTCATCCTCGTTGAGGATGCGTGACATTTTGAAAATGTCTTCTCTTCAAAGTCTATTTGGGGAACTTGTTTCATTCTTTCTACCATATTTACTACCTTGTTTAGCACAGAAACAGCTTAGGTGTCTTTCATTGTCAATGCACAAAGAATTTGGCAAAAAAATACAATCATTTCCCAAATTTTAGACACGAAGATGGTTCATCATGGTCTTCAAAATCCTCTGGGACGCGTGACTTTTTGCAAATCTCTTCTCTTCAAGGAGGTCCGTGACGCGTGACGAGAAGAGTAGGTCGAAAATGGACAGATTTAATCTGCTCTGCAGTTGACAGAGTAATATCTCATTGGATAGAATATAGGTCAAGCTAGCATGTTTCAAATATATTTACATAGAATTTTGCTGATAGTTAACTATATAAACATTACTCCAATTCTCGGTAGTTAGCAGTACCTCGGAATGGCCCGAGGTATTTTTGACTGGGGGTTAACTGGCGCTACCATGCCGCCAACCCCGTTTGATGCTATACTCGCGTGACCACTAACAGCCGCTCAAAGCATTGGTTTGTCTTTTTCACTGGGAAAAATTGTTGGCTCCCGGTTTGCCCACGCAGTGCTAATCCAAACTTTACCCAGCCAACACTCAGCAGCAATATTTAATCAGAGCAACAACACTCAGATATCCAGATATCTACATGGTACAATACTATCTTGAATATGGATGGAAGCTATGCTGTCCGCGAGTCGTTGCACGCGCCGGCCCAAGATTACCATTGCCTATCATCCCATTAAAGCCCACGGCGTTGTTCATAGGCCGCATCCCTCCCATCCCGTTCGCGCGTGTGCCGCCAAATTGCTGCGTTCCTCCCATCGCCGCGGGATGGCGCATCCCAAGGTTCCCCACGGGCCCAATGCCAAGGCGCATTGCACCGCCCATGCCACCCATCCCGCCCATCCCGCCCATACCCGCCATTGCGTCCATCCCCCCACCCATGAGGTTCATGCCCGGCATGACGCCGCCCATGCCGTACCCGTTCATCATCATGCTCATCATGGGGTTCATGCCCATCATTCCGAGCGGCGTCTGTGTCATCGAGCGCTGGTACATCATGGCCATGGGGTTCTGCTGCTGCTGCTGCTGCTGCTGCGGGACCTGGAAGTTGATGACTGGAACCGCTTGCGGACGTTGGTCGAAAGACTCCACCGCGTTCGTGGTGGAATGAGGGCCCGAGGAGCGCGTCTGATCTCGCTGGCTGCGAGGCTGGGCAGCTTTGACTTCAATCTGTGTAGATGTCAGGCTCCATTCCCTGGAAACGCTGCGCGACGCACCTGCTTATCGTCGAGCATGAGCCCCGGTTTCCCAATGAGTTGGTCAGCGTTGGTCGCGTCCTCAAATGTCACGAAACCAAATCCCTTCGATCGCCCGGACTCGCGGTCAAGCATGACAGTCGCATCGACAACTTTACCGTAATCCCCAAAGAACTGGCGCATCGAATCGGGCGTCGTATTTGACGACAGTCCACCAACGAAGTACCGCGTGTTACGCAGATGCTCCTCTCGAGGGATTGCCCGTTTAGGGTCAATCTGCAATGCAAATTTGTTATTGCAGTGTGTGCAGGTAAAAGCAACAACTTACAATCTTTCCGTCCAACGAGTGCTCTCTGGACAACACCGCATCCACGGCGTTCGGGTCCTCAAACGTCATGAAAGCAAAGCCGCGTGACGTTCCTGCTGGATCTCGCATGATAGTGCACGCATCCACCTTCCTGCAAATCAGCATCTTCGCCGTATATGTAACATGCGTGCGTCGGTTACCTTTCCAAACTGCTGAAAGTAGTCTCTGAGGCCCTCTAAGAAAATCAACAAAATGCGCAACGCCGCGTCGATTAGCAGTACGTATAGAGGTAATGTCGTAGAAGAATGTACCATCTGTAGTATCCCAGTTCAGACCGCCGATGAACATTTTCCTAATGGTCGCATAATCCGGTGGTGCGGTACGAAGAATCCATGATCGTAAGCGTATAGGTAGGATAAGCAAGATATGTGCGGGTTTGTAGTTGAGGGAGTGCAGATAGGCGGTAAGCAACAATTAGTGTGTGTGTCAAAGAGTAGCAGTAGAGTAGAGAAGAGACGTAGGTATCGCGTCGATATCATCAACATATGCATACATACACGTATCGTGCCTCCGATAGGCGGGCCCGCGAACTAGAAAGAACAGAACGACTCACCCAGCATCGTGCATCTCCGAGGGCTTCTTCCCAAACACCGTATCGCCCGGATTCGCAGGCGCCGCAGGCCTGGCCTCAGCGGGGGCCGCAGGCCGCGGGGCGCTCGCGCGCGGGTTGGGCGGCAGCGGGATCTCCCTGCGCTGCTGGCGCTCCTGGCTGGGCGTCTGCTGGTACACCGAGAACTGCTTCGCGACCTGCGCCGAGTACGACAGCGACGACGGCGGCGCAACTGCGGGCTTGGGGGGGAGGCCGCGGTGGGCGTCCGGCGGTAGGGTGTGGTGCATTGGTGGCGGCGGGTCGTCGGGCTTCACGGTGGACGATGACGAGGGCGTGGGCAGTTCTAGCTTGACGTCCTCCGCGTCCTGAGCTTCGGGGCTTGGGTCTTGAGTAGCGACCTCGTATTCGTTTTCTTCGTCGTCGCCGTAGATATCTGCAAGGACTCATGAGGGTGAAGCGCGTATGGAGGGCACAAATGCAGGCATACCACCATATAGATCAGAGTCAATTGCATTTTCGGCCATGTTAGCAAAGAGAAAAAGCGGGGGACGGAAGAGGGATGGTCGTGGTTGGCGTAATGCAGCGATCGGTGACAGCCGTAACGCCGTGACCATCTTCTGCCCTCCGCGTGCATCAAACTCAAAATCAAAAGCTTGCACCCACAAGTCTCAAGCACGGAATTATCCACAAAAAAAACAGGGTATATAACAAAGAATATACAATGAAAGCACTCCGACCTTAGAATGTAGATTATAATAGCAACGATTAGATAGAATAGCGAGTGCTGTGCATGCTCCGTCCCAGAAACACCCCTCTGCCGGAGCCTTGTTAGTATGTCGCAGTGTGCTTGCGTAGTACATAGGTATAGTTAATGTGTGCCGTTAGTAAGTGGCGCCCAGCCATCGCCCTGTAGCTGGCGCGAGCGCTCGACGACCGCGTCGTACACGAACTGCTGGGGCGGGCGGCGCCACCGCGCGTCCGCGTCGTCCTCGATGTCCGGGTCGGTCGCCCCGTCGAGTACGAACGTCGGGTCCTTGTCATAGTATATATCATCCGGGTCAAACGCAGCAGCTACAAAACCGCATCAGCAACAACATCCCAAAAAATCGACAAAAAGCGCACATTCATGCCCTGACGCAGGCGGCTCCGGCTCCACAGCCTTCATCTTCCCCAGCGCCTTCGCACTCGGTTTGATTGGCGTGAACTCCTCCACCTCCTCCTCTTCCGCGCGCACCTCCGACACGCCCCTATCATCTGTATACTCGCCCCAGTGGCCATTGACGCTCCCATTGTTATTCCCGTACACATACGGCTCGATCCTCGGCGTCGGCGACGGCGTACGCGAGTGCAGCGACAGCTGCGCAGGTGAGCGCGGGCCGTGCGGCGCGGCAGGCGGTGGCGCGAGGCTCCCACCCAGCGCGCCGTGGTCGATCTCCGGCTCAGACGGCTGGTGCGAATGCAGCGAGTGCGAGTGCGAGTTCGAGTGCTGGTGGCGGTACGCGATCGCTGTGTGGTGCGGCGAGCGCGACCGAGAGCGCCGCGGCTGCGGCGGGGGCGAGGGGCTCCTGGACGACGAGCCGCCCCCGAAGCTGATCGATTGCTCGATTGCTATTTGCTCGCGATTCTGCACACGAAACCATGTCAACAAATACCCAGTATGAACTTGTCACAACACTCACCCGCAGCTCTCTGCGCAGCTCCTTCCGACTCCTATCCTCCGCCTTGCGTTCCATTGCAACCCGTTCCATATCCTCATACTGCTGCAGTGCCTCCATCAATTCCGCATTGGCTCCAAGCAAGGCTGCAAGGAGCTGCTCTTCAATGGTCAACTCCGTAGGCGAGTCGCCGCCATCGCTGACACCCAAATTCCCATCGTTAGGCCGGACATGGCCGTTCCCGTCCTGCGCGGCACGCGAGCGCTCCGCCCCCGCCGATGCCCACGGAATTTGAGCATAGATTAGCTCTTGCGACGAGCGACATTTTATAACGAATTCCTAATAAAAAAACTCTATCTGCGCTGCGAATAACTAATAGTCGGGCAACGCACCTTGATAATCATATCCTTCTTCCTCAGCTCTTCCGGCTTGGACAACGCCAACGCCTGCGAAAGCAGCGACGCATTTCCCTGCCCTATTTTGCACTCTTGGAAGAGGCGGCGCATATCCTCATCCGGCGGAATGATGCGATTGCGTGTCGGCGATTTTCTTTTCTTCGCCGGAACCTAAAGGGAACTCTTTTAGCGGACGATTGTCTGTATTATAACGTAAACGAACCACGGTGGGGGTGGGTGAGAGTACAGCGGAGTCAGGAGCGACAGGACTCGGTTCCTGATACGAAACGACAGGCACCTCGTATCCTGACGTCCGCATACCTGCAGAAGCGGGCGGGTGGAACATGGCATCCTCCGTATCAAAGGGCACTCCCTAGACAAAGTCAGCTTTGTATTGCTGCCAATGGAAGCCCTATCACCTCGTCCGGTTTATCAAACGGCTTCACACGTTTCCAAAGCCCTCGGAATCCGTCTCGGTCATGACGCGGATCTTGGTCTAGCAGTCAGCACGCCGCAATTACGGAGAGAACTGACTCACTCGTCCCACTGGCAAACGACGCAGCAGCCACTACCTCCAGCAAACGCTCACGCACGACCGGAGACGTCTTGGGCGAATTGAGAAGCTCTTCCAGAGTATCCAAGAACTTGCGTTGTCTCGATTGCGATATAAAGGTGTCCGAGCAATTGCGGAGCATGATTGCCCATAGCTGATTATATCAGGTAAATCATAGTTGACAGATAAAATGAGGATAGCCCGTACTCTGGCAGCAGACAACTGAGCCGGAGGCTCGCCGTACCTGTAAAAACATCAACTTGAATCGAGTAGCGTAAAGTGTGCATCCTACTTGAACTCGCGCCTGATGGCTCGAACAGCCTCCTTTGCATTGGTGTCGCTGGCCGACGCTCGATCGCACACTTCGAGCACGAGACTCCAATCCTCCGACGCGGTGGCGGTGAGATAGCCTTGGGTGTCGATCAGTATCCATAAAGAGCCAGCCACAAAGCACCCACCGATCATGCGTGTGAGCTCGGCCTGATCATCATCTTTGCGCGCCTCCCTCCCTCGCTCGGCGCGTTCGCGATCATGTGCGGGGTCCCTTTCCCGATCCCGCTGCACAGCCTGGGTGCGGGGCTGCAGCTGCTCCGGCTTGTCCTTCGCGCGCTCCTTGGTGCCCCAGAAGCCACGGCGCTCCTTGTCCTTCCTGTCCAAAGACTCGCGGGGGGTGTCCGAGGTAGTGAACCGCTCCTCGGAGCGCGTCATCAGCGGGGCGTGGGAGTCGACCGAGCGAGGAGGGTCGAGGGCGCGCAAAATGCCCATCGCCACCGGTGCACTTGGCTGGGCCTTTTTGCGGGCGTGCGCGTCGCGGTCTCGATCGTGGTGACGGATGAGCTTGTTGGTGGGGGCAGATACGTTGCTCACAGGTGAGTGCGATCTAGCCTGGGGTTGGGGACTCGGATGCGGTGGGGAAATGGAGTTGAATGAGGATGTGCGCGAAGGCCCGTTGATGAGCTGTTGTGGGGGGTGGGGGTTGGGGAGGGGTGGCGATTCTGGGGGCTGCTGACTCACTTCCCAGGTCTCGTCGTTGCCTTTCTGCACGCCGTGCGTCGCCAGCTTCTGGTATACCGGCGTAGGGATCGACACCGCCTTGGGAAGTTCCTGCCCAACATTGAGCACTCCCTCGCTGGAGATCTGGACCACATACCTCCCCAAAGTCGCGGGAACCGGTGAGCGGCTTTCCGTTCTTTGCCTTGCGGTTGAAGAGCTTCATTTTGGGTATAACCAACGCCTGAAGTGGTGGACGAGAGCAAAAGCTGATGAACTACGACGCAACAGGAGAGGCTGTGTCCAGTTACACCACGTGCACATAGTTATCAGATTAGATTTCTACCGGCACCCGGCCCGTCCCTGCCGTCTCCCCATGCACCACCGCCGCCAGCGTCTCCAACGCCACCGCTGTGAATTCGTATGTTGCCACATACGCAGTCCAGTCCTCATATTCAGCCTGCTTCCCTACTAAGTCGTACGGCCCACAGCTCGATACCAGAATTATTGGCAATTTTTTCGCCTTGAGATCAAGTCGCTCCAAGCAAGCCAACTGCCATCTTTTCACATCCGCGTTGCGCATCACCCAAATCACCCCGCCCGCCCCATCAAACAAATCCTCTGAAATTTCCCTTCCTTCTTCAAACACGAAATGGCGTACTGCGCCCCTTTTTTCCAGTGCGGCCGCAAACGCAAGGTACGCCGCCCCCGCCGTGTTCCGCACCCCATTCTCGCCTATGAGCGTCCCATCTCCGGGGTCCACCGCCCGATTCACCGCTTCCACGCGTGGCGTCAGCAGGATGACCGGCCAGTTCCTGCTAAGCGGGATCGCCCCCGCGTTCCACACCACCGTCGTGCTCCGGGGATACGCTTCGCGGCTGAGCCGCAGGCTCTCCTCGTGCACCCCAGCAAACCGCGCCTCCCAGCCGCCGGGCGCCGCGGAATCGTTTCCAAGTGCAAACTGCGCCTTCATCGCTGCGATGCGTGCGCCGCCGGCCCTCAGCGCCGTGACGCCTACCCGGCCGTCCGGCACCGCAGCGTACACTTCCACGATCGCAGCAAGCTGCAGCGCAAACGTATGACAGATCATCACCACGTCCGCGCCAGCTTCTAGTGCGCGCACGGCGCCCCCAGGTACGCCCACGCCTGCCGCGACCGCGTCCATCTCGAGGCAGTCCGTCACCACCACGCCTGCAAACCCCATCTCCTCGCGCAAAATACCCGTCGTGACCGTGCGCGAGAGCGACGCAGGCGCGTCGTCGCCCGTGATCAAGGGTAACGACATGTGCCCAGTCATGACGCTGGGAATGCCGGCAGCGACAAGCGCTCGAAAAGGGACGAGCTCCTCCATCGCGAGCTGCGCGCGCGTCTTCGCGATGCGCGGAAGCCCAAGGTGCGAGTCGACGTGCGTGTCACCGTGGCCAGGGAAGTGCTTCGCCGTCGGCGCGACGCCCGCCGCGACCGTGCCGCGCGCCACCGCCGATGCGAACAGCGCCACCCGCTCGGGATCTGTTAGCCAATAAGCGCCAACGCTCACGTACACGCACAGCACCCACCATCTCCGAATGACCGTACCCCTACCCAATGGGATCAGCAGATATTCCCGACACAAGCCACATACTCACCAATAACAGGGTTGCGCGAGTCGGTATTGACATCAGCAACAGGGCTATACACCCAGTTGATCCCGACCGCCTTGAGTTCCGCGGCCGAGGCGCCGCCCACCCTCTGCGCGAGGTCCGGAGAGCCCGTCGCCGCGAGCGCCATCGCTCCTGGGCTGCGACGCTGCGTCAGCGGCGCATTCAACTTGAAATAATAATAATAGCGCATACAGAGTCGCCCCAGCTGTCGGCGAGCTAAACGCGGAGACCAAGCCTGCGTGTGTCACGAAATCAGATTGAGGTGCACGAAACAACATCAACACACCAACCATTCTCCTGGTCGATCCCGATGAGCATCGGTTGTTCTTGGCCCGCTTCGCGTGCGAGTGCCTGCAGATCCTCCACAAGCTGTCGCGTCTGCGCCGCGCCTCTCCGGATGTCAGCGTTCGCTATCAACAACTCAAAGAAAGCCAACTTTGAATGTTGCGTTTCATCAGGATGACATTCCCTACGTGATACTCCCGGATGAGCGTCTTGATGTCGTCCGACGGCGTGAATCCATGGAACCCCACGACAAAATGCTGCAAAGGTATATACCTATCCAGTCAAAACTTTATAAAGGTGCAGAGATAAAGCGCGTTGACCTGTCCGATTTCTCGTTTGATTTCGTCGGTGAGTTCTTGTGCTAGTGGCATGATTGCGTAATTTCTCAGGTGCGCTACGGATTTTCTCTGTGGAGTTGCATATACTGAGGTGGGGACTTCCACACATACCTATGGTTACAACTATCAATGCTGGGTGTGCTATGATCGTAGAGAGAGCTTGGAAAAGGAGCGTGAAAGAAGGTGAAAGAAGCATACTTATAGTGCGCTCTCCGCCGGCCTGCGGGCCGGTAGAGGGTCACATGCGCCTGATCGGCCCGCGACCCACCACTTGCGTCGAGCGCTAAAGAGGAGTGCCACAGAGGAAAAACCCACTTTCCTGATGCCAGAGTACTGTAACCCTGCTCACATAGGCATCTCTGCCAAGTATCCACTGCAGCAATGTGATTAGGTCACAAGTTTGCCTGAAATTCCATTTCCCGGACTTTCTGAAATTTACTGGCCGCTTTCCAAGCTTGATCAACTAGATAAAAGCTGTCGCGGTGATCATAAGGTGATATGACATTAAATAAAATTCATGACAAGACAATCATCAGCTTGTAAGCGACTACCGCCTCGCTGGGCTCGCCCCTTTGAGTTTGATTTGCTCCGAAGTCTGTGCTGCACTCTGCCGGACCCTGGACAGCGGCGACACCGCATGGAGCGATGCGCTGTGGCTTATGTTCCGCAGACCACAGTCACGCGGCGCAAGCTCTCCGCACTTGACATGTGTCCTAATAGCAAATCAGTGCTTGCTCACCTGCCTGCAGCCCAACAAACACAAACGCACCTGAGGCCACAATCATCGCACTCGAGGACTGGTTTCCATGCAATGCGCTTGTTGCACAAATCGCACTTGCTTACTAGCAGCCCGCTCGAGAATATCATATCAAGCGGATTCCATCCCGAGTTCTCGGCAGCAGCGTGCCCGCTCGGCGACGGTGACCCGCCAGCCCGCTTCTGTTTCATGCCTGGCTTGAGGAGTGTGAACCGGTGGACCAGTGGGGCAACGTAGTTTCCGTGCAACGAGGTGATTGTAGACCCGCCTTCCGTGGCGTAAGTGGACGAGACAGTGGACTCCGTGACGGCAGTATGGTACGAGTCGAGGGTGGCGATGGACATAAGCGATGCGGTGCCGAGTGGGTCATTGGTGTACGTTACTGTATGACCGTTGATGACCGACGAGAGTCCAGAACCGCTGATAGATTGGGCTTCCGACGGCGGTGTAGCAGGAAAGACGTTGTCCGGGGTATCATTAGGGTCAGGAGACGGTTTGATGGTCAAGATCGACGAGAGAGAAGGCGGAAGAAGTATAGAGGAATGGCTCGACTTGATCACTGAAGTGCTGTATTCTAGCACGGACCTGTTGCCGGTGCGGTTCAGTAAAGGTTCTTTGCCTGGGAGCATATCAGTTAGGCTTGCATATAAGGGGAAAAATTTGTAATGTACTTATCGACGAATCCGTCCAATCACTCCTCAGGTCGATGCTGGCCAAACCCTTCACCGCCTCCATAAGTTCCTCGTCCTCATCGCTATCTTCGGAACTCGTAGAGCTCGTTGCACTTCCTGCGTCCTTCCCGGTACTCTTGCTGAAGCTCGGAATCCGTAGATTAGAAGCGCCTCGCTTTCCTCCAGTCATGAACCGAATGCTGCCCAAATGCATATCATCTCCCTCACTAGGGCGCAAGAGAACCTCCGCCTCGATGGCACGTAGGCGCTCGAGTATATCCCGAGTGGTTGGCCGAGCCACAGGATCCGTAGCGAGGCAGTCGATACACAGCTGGTAAAAGTCCTCCGGACAGCCTGGGTTCATGAGTTTCCTCACTTCATCCGACTCAATGCCAAACGTCGGCGCAGTCCGCTTGAAGTGGTGGTCGTCCGCAAGCTTCCGGGCGCCAATTTCGCACAGTATGATGCCGAGCGAGAAAATATCGGTGGGAAGATCAAACTCGTCTCCGAGCAAGATCTCGGGGGACATGTACGAGTCGGTACCGCAAAATGTGAGGCGCTTCGATTCCTCCTCGTTGCGAGCGGCGATGCGTGCAAACCCAAAGTCGGTTATTTTGAGGCGCCCGTTGGAGGTGACAAGGAGATTCTCGCCCTTGAGGTCGCGGTGGATGCATTTACGAGCATGGAGATAGGCTAGGGCGCGTGCGACGTCTGTGGCGAAGGAAAGACGGAGCTTCCAAGGAAAAGGCCTGGCCTTGTCGTGTATGTATATGCGGACGTTGCCATTTTCGATGAACTCTGAGATGATGAAGATGCGGTTGTCGGGGGCAGGGGCGCGGCTGAGGCCGATGAAGAGACATATGTTTGGATGACGACATTCTTTCATCAGCCGCCATTCCCGCTCAAAGTACTTGGCTACGTCATACTCCGACGATGGCAAAACCTCCTTAATCGCAACATCGATTCCCAGGTAGCTCCCTGCCGCGACTTTAGATACGCGAGTTTTGCGAGCAGTGGGTCTTCACACCTTTCCAGACGTTCCCAAATGAGCCAGACCCCAGCTTCTTCCAATCTCCCTTGATGTCCTGTGTGCTATAATCAAAAACAGCAACGCCGAAGGTTAAAGCGGCTTACATCGTATGGTATCACATCGAAGGCATCGGAATGCATCCTCGCCGAGGATGGTAATACAAGAGGATAGGTGAAGTGTGCAACCGCGAGGCCGAAGAGCCTGACGAATTATTAGACGAGTATATAGGGGGTCAAGACAGACTTTGGGTGCAGTGGGAGACAGGCAGAGTCAGACTGGACTGGCCTCAGGCGGCGGAGGCCACAAGAACATCGGGGAATTGGGGGCCCGCTGGTTTTTTCAGACGGGTTTGATAATTAGTCATCAACCTGTGGGCGTAAAACAAAGTAAAACATGCTATTTAAAACACTTACCGCGGCGCTGCAGGCCTTCTTGAGCATGACCAGCTTGTGTCATCATTATGTATATAGATTTTTGTATTTAATTCAGTTCCAAGAATTTTATAATCTGTTGTACGAACCTAGTTCTTATTTTTTCCTGATCAAYWTTCTATCAAAATTGCAGCCCATTAGATGATTTAAACAGCAAAAAGGATAACTTGCTGCCTATGAACAGCTTGYACCATTATTGTRTATATTTRCTTTTGTATACAATACAGTTACAAGAGTTTCATAGTCTGTTGTCCAGACCCAGTTCTTATTACTCCTGATCAATGTTCTATCAAAGTTGCAGCTCATTAGATGATCTGAACTACAAAAAGATGACTTGTTGCCTACGACCAGCTTGCATTATAATAATATATATATACATGTTTTTGTATTGAAAACAATTGATCTGGTTCCCGCCCGTCCGCGTCGTCGACGCGGACGCATGGACACCCTTGCTCGACAGCTCCACATTCTCGCCGTGCCGTTATCATCACTCCCATGAGCAGCCGTCTCGAGCGCGACAACTGCCGTCGTCAGCGGCGGCCTCAAGACACAAACAGGGCGCGTACCGATGCTCTCAGACCGGCCGGACGAGGGCGCGCCCCTGCGTCCTCGCGATGTCAGTGTGCACCAGACGGACGATGATGGACGGCGCCGTAGTTGAACGAGGCGCCGCCACAAGCGACGTTCTATAGGGGACCGATGCCGCCGTGCAYGACGAGCGAAGGGTGAGTCTGCGGCTCCTGGATCTGGAAAYGTCAGCGGCGGCGTATAAACACCTACGCGCACCTTGACTTCTGGGGCATCATGCGCGCCCGACGCACCGGCGCGTTGCTTCTATAGGCGGATCTGCAACGACGTGTCAGCAGGCGCGTCTCGAAGGAGGTGGGATGCGAACCGGCTGCGCGGGTTGCTCTCGTTCGGATGGAAGCGCCCACGCAGGGCCGTGAGCGCGGTCGTCTTGACCGCAAAGCGCCTCTCCAGCGTGCGCTATCCTTGAGATACTGCGCCCAGTCGAACTCGTTGATCTCCTCGTAATTGACCCATCCCTCACTCACCGATTCCCGATGCGGGGGGGGGGGGTCGCTGGCRCATATTTGTTCGCTGTGCTTGACGGCGCGCGGTAGCGAAGAAGTTGAAAAGGGTGCGAATTGTCGACGGCCGTGCGACATATTCGGTATTTGAAGCCTATGAAGCAGAGGGTTAGTCACTGGTGTCAGCCTTCGCTACTGTACTAAATGCACACCTACCGCTCRCGGAGCTGAGCCTCGTCACTGCGTTCTGGAATAAATGTTCACCTCCCCAATCATGCCTTATGTACTCTACAATACATTTCAATCAATGCCATACCACAACCCGCAACCGCGCTTGTGCAATTTTCCGTGACTTATTGCACGTTAAGATGAGCAAACGTTTCAGAAAGTCCTAAAGAAAAGCTTACCGAAAGCAATACATCTTCTTTCCCGACTGCTCATCTTCGTAGAAGAATTCTCGATATGAAGCCTTCGCTTCGATTGTCAGCTTGCGGTCGTCATTTGCGTAGACRTGCATAGTCGCAACTTGAACGTCTCGTGCGTTGTACAAGCRTATCGTCCAGTGGAGGGCGGGATCGTCGAGAGTAGAATGAAGATCAGCCCTGTTGAGATATCAGAAACCGCGCGACCACAAAGATGAATACAGATAATAGTTACGAGACGACAAATTTGTATAACACAAGTGCCTCGCTGTCGGCGACTTGAAGGTATTCGCGCAACTCTTGCTGGTGCTCAAAAACCAGCCCTGCAATCGTAAGTCGCATATGCATTCTCGTCGTTTCATCGCCGATGCATTCAAGGTGATCTCGGTCGAACGCTTCAAGGTCGGCGGCGGTGTGACAGCAGTAGTGGTCTGATATGTAGAACATTCTGAGGTAGGAGAAAAGCATGGAGAATTGTTCGTCCATTGTGGAGTAGTGGTGAGCTGAAGGTGCAATTCAGAGGTAAGTTTTATATATTTCTATAAGTAATAAATGTTTACAAACGCGATCATCAACCACCAAACTACGCCTCCCTCCTCTCCGCCTTCCGTTCTACCTCATCTCCAGACTTGCCCTCGTCGCTCACCTGGACTCGACGAACATCGACGCACGCAGGTTCGAGCCGATCACGGCGCCATTGTTTGCGCCGTCCTCCTACTCCGCATTGYACTTGGTCGCGTCCTCAGACGCGGTCATCAGCAGATGGAGGTACGTCGAGAACATGCTCTCCTCGTCCTGGATGCCGATCAACTGCAGGTGCAAATGGTCCAGCCCGCGCTCGACGACGCGGACGACGACGACGCGTTCGCGCCCGTGCGCGCAGAYGCAGGCAGCATCACCGCGCCCTGGAAGAGCGGAACGTCGCTGTCCGCTGAGCCCTGCGGCATCACTGGCGGGGAACTCCCTCGACGCGCGCTTCGAGTACGCGGACGCGGAGCTCGCCGCCGAGCTGTAGCCGTCACCGCCGCCGAACGAACCRAAGGAGATCTCGCTTGCCGGCGGCGCGTCAGCGTGTTCGAGCGCGTGCCGTAGATCGTGCTCAGGCGCGACCATCTCGGGAAGGATGTCCTTGATCGACTACGAGAGCGGCGGGATGTTCTTGAAGATGATATCCCGAACATCGCAATTCTCCCYTATTGAATCGTTCAGGAACTCCGCCATTGCACCGGCGATGGTGCCGGCGCAGAGGGACGCTGTCCTTCTGACGACGAATGTGTCATATTCGCGGAAGACCAGCCCCCCTGATTCGACGCAACCGGGGACGCCGGCACCGCACCGCGCGTACTAGCGGCTGCAGGGCTAGAAGGCGGCGCAGGCTGCGAGCTGACCGTGTCCAGTGA
>KN817732.1:0-35481 GCA_000827495.1 Hypholoma sublateritium FD-334 SS-4 | reverse complement strand
GGGCCCCGCAAATGTGGAGCATTTAGGTAATCAAATATTTAAAATATTAGTCCACATAATAACGACGTTTTTATTTAAAATATTGGGTACGGCAGAGGATTATAATATTTTCAACATAGTGGGCGCCGTATGAGGTCACATTCTATGTTGTAARATACTTTAAATATTTGTGTGGCACACAGAAAGACGAATTCTCAAYATAGCGGGCAGAGTAAATTGTTTTTATTTACTTTAAATATATTTTAATAGAATTTGTATACGAATTTTAAAGATTTGTGAGAGTAATGTAGATCCTTTAAAATTTAAAGTAATCGATAATCAGAGATGCTACCCAATATATAGAATTTACGGTGGTAAATGGGAACATACTTTATATCAAATTTAATATCGCTCCCTTAGTTGGACGAAAAGTTACAATTTTCTGCGTAAGACAAGATATTCATATATTTAAAATTTTCGATCAGATAAATATTAAACTGTTATCTTCCCGAATTTTTAAAAAATAGGAAAATCCTCCAGTAATAGCCCTATCATCGGCCCAGTCATCGCCCGGTCATCGCCCTCTCATCGCCCTTCGACCGCCCTTCGACCGCCCTGCTCTTCACTACACCGCTGTTGATATGATTCTCTATAGCGCACGCAAGCCAAGGACATCTTGGATATTGTTTTGGGAAGCCCTTTGGCAGATAAGGACACAGGTGTGTTCAGCGGGCAGCGAGTTGGCAGCGAGCACAGTATGCTCGTGCTCACTGCACAGCCGCCGTTGAATGACGTAAGCGCATACTGCATCATTTCCCCACTGCGTCAACCACCGCCCACCACAAGTCCTCCACCTTAGATTACACCATCCCTCCAGACGAAACTCCCGACGGCCACATCGACACGCCAGCTCAGCCTCTCGACAGCGCAGTGACAAACGGGCTGCTACGTCACTCCATGTGACCCGGGGCCAGCGACGACATTCCGGGCGCCTCAACATCCATAGGTTCGAGATTGTCCTGCGCTCGGTCGGGTGCTTCGGGTAAGCGTTTGGGCTATGTCGTACCGAACCCAGGCGTCGTCGAATCGTGGTCGTGGTCGGACGCTAGCGGTGAAAGCATGGGGCCGGCGTCTCGACGTCCGTCGATGCGGCTGCCGCGTCTATGCGCCCGAGATGGTTTACGGGATCTGTCACCCTGCCCAACACTGTAGACGCCGCCGCCACCTACTCAACACAACGAACCCTATGCCTGACCCCTGCCGAAGCCTCCGCATCCGCCATTTCGAAGCTGTTCAAAATCACCGGCCATGGGTCCCCTACCCATCACGTTCCTGGTCCAATGAGGTATGTTCTGGTCCTTGGAATCATGTATCATATATTTTAGTTGTTTACCGAGCAGCGGAACTACTCGGACTTGATCTTGTGGAGCTGTCGACCAGGAACCCGCATCCGCTGGCAAAAGGCAACCCCATCTTCGTCATGAACTTTGCATGGGAGAAGCCCTCTGTTGGAATAGAGATTGTAGGGAAGCACTTAGCGCTCGTTCTTCCGCTCAACGCCCGAGGACACCGGCAGGACCAAATATACATATTTGAATGGCGGATGGGCGTCTGTGTAGCTGTATGTGATTAATATCTACAGCGACGTTATCTGACATTCCTCTCAGAGCTTCGAATTACGGAGTCACACATACGTGGGCTTGATTTTTCTCGACGAGACCAATATCGTGGTCCCCAACACTCTAAACCACACCTTGGACATCTACATAACCCCACCGGCGCCAATCGTAGAACCCAGCGACCCATCCTCGTCCTTTCTGTCCCGCCGCTTATCGAAGGTCGTATTCTGGGCTTTGTGACCTGCCGTTCCGAACCGAATCCGATCTCGAAGGTGTCCTACCCCGCCATGCGCCCGTGCGGCGGCATCAGGAAGACCTACATCAAGAGAACACGGAGAGACGGAGAGATTGTACCCCACCGTGGTTTCCTGCTGAACTCCTCTACGGCCTTTGCATGTTCGAGCTGCGGAGCCACGTGCTGGAGTTCAACATCTTTCCGGGGGGCGGGCTGGCAGATGGGCTTCCCCTTCCGCTACTCTTTCACCTTCGTCGCCCAACGTAAAGCTCTACTTGACCTCGTGCTCGCACGAAGTCTAATGAGCCACCTACCTCCAGCTCGATGCCATCGAATACAGCGCTTCCACTGATGCTGCCATACGTCGAGTGGGGGCCTTCACGGACAGCGTGGTTCGGAAGCGACGAGAACGACGTATTGCCGCACTGGATCACGACGAGCGCAGGCCGGCGATGTGTGCGCATGGCAGCGTCGACTGCGGCCACACCGGAGGGCCAGCGCTTCTTCGTCTGCGAGCTTGGGGGGGATCTCGATCCGCCTAGAAATAAGGACGGCGACAGTGACCCTATAGGAAAGGAGAATGGGAAGGAGAAGGCAGAGGAGCCGGGGGCTAGTAGCGACTCGAAACCCCCCGAATCGAAGCGAAACCCCCCAAATCGAAGAGGCCCACTGCGCGTGTCCCCGCTGTACAAAAAACAAGGTAAGCGTGATTTATTCTGCGCATGACGACGCACCCATGTTATGATTCCTCATTCGTACGCGCACAGCAACCTTCGTTGTGCAGTCCTCTGTACACGACGACCGTAGACGCAACGTCCGACGCAGTTCGATGATTTGCGCTCGACCGACCCGGATTTTGCGGAGGGCGCGAATAGAGGTCATCCCGGATTCGGAGGCGCATGCTGCCACAGACTGTGTCGACGACTCCATGAAGCCCGTCGCCATCGATGGCGAATCTGCGTCCGTGCGCAGACACTGCTCTCGTCTACGGCGTTCTTTGTAACGCTCGCCGCAGCGAAGGAGGAATGGGAGAAGGACAAGAAGTTGCTGATAAATGGGGTGAAGAAGAACAGTGGGTCCGTGGTTGATATTTTTAATATGTATGAGTGGTAGTACACGGCGCGGGGCGATCGGTGAAGGACGCGCGGTGAAATGGCGACGCGGTCTGCCCCTCTCTGACGATTCTAGCCAGAAGCCCAAATTCTTGATCTCGCTGGCGCTGGATTTGTCTACGAACTGGCAGGAAGACTGCAGAATCCGTGAGTTTATCTTGCTGATCAGTGTTGGCCGCCCGTTTGAAGCATATATGATGTAGGACAAAGAGCGCGAGTGGGCTGCGTATCTGCTATTGCAGGGGTATTCCACCTCGCCAAGCCTGCGTCTCAGGCAAAGCCCCCCACACGGAGACTCAGCCCGCGTTTAAAGCACAGCTTCGATACCGGCGAGCAGGCGGTGTGCGCACACATTAGCCCTAGCAGCACGCGCTGCCGCGCCTTTTCCGTACAGATCGACCCGGACCTCCTCGCGATGTAGTCGACCATCCTCGACGACCCGGAAGCTTAGGCATGGATCCGGACTCGGTTCGACAACTCGCGCGCGCCCTAACCGGATATCGAGGGCTCTACGCCGATCAGCCTTGGGCAACCCGTGCTATTCTTGACGGTTACAACAGGCACGTCACTCCTGCGCTCGCTTACAAACACCCCAGCCTCCCTTCGCCCGTTCCGGCGGACTCGAAGAAGATCACCGGTGTACCGCAGAAGACTGCACAGGTTCCTCCGGCTGAGGGCGCGGTGACGAGATTCCCATCGCGTGACTCACCGACAAGCAGTGGGCGCTGCTGCATCGACGAAACGGGGCACCCCTCCTGGAAAGAAAAATAGCAATGCAAGATATTACCAACCGACGCGGAGACCCTGCTCCATCTCGACGAAGAACGCAGCGCAAGCGAGAGTGGCTAGGCGCGCACTCCGTGTTGATATAGCCTCACGCGATTTGCATCTCATATACAACTTGACACGCAGAAACAGAAGGATAGATGAGTCCGATTGCCAAATACAAATGATTTTTACAGCTAATAACGGAGTAAAGTTGTCATTCTTCGAACTTGAACTTCAAAGATAAGAGGGACTGTAGGCTAATCAGCCTGACGAAACACGTAGACTAACATCAGCAGAACCAGAACGAAGAATGTGAGGTGTCCAGCGGTTGCGATGTCAGCCATATGTTGCACGTCATCACGTCGCTGCTGTGTAATACGCTCGACTGCATCGAAGTAATGGCCATTCAAGCCAGCTCGGTACTATGAAGCATAAGCGGCGGTAAGTCACCACAAAAAAGTGTGCTTACTTTCAGGATTGTGCGTAATGCGGCCTCAAGCTCAGCGATCTCCTCCCTGCAGCGTTTCTGGGCCTGTGGAATAGAGTCAGCGTCAAATGTGGATATGATTCTGAGAGACGTACGGCTGTAGCAGTTCCTAAAGCGGCATCAACTAATGCTCTTTCGGCCATCGTTCTCTCCAACTGCCTCAAGAGGATGTCAATTGTCTATCAATTAATTGGTTAGCCTGCGAGAACAAAGGGTCGGGGGGGGGGATGCGATAACCACCTCGTTCTTGACAATGACAGCGACCTAGATTTATGATGTTCCAACTAGCCATGAACTATACTAGGATATAGCAATACTGCTCACCTGCATGTTATCTTCAGGAGTATGGGACATTGCAGTTGTGTTCTTGATTTCGAAGATCTATGTAGTGGGGGATTGAAAATAGTACAAATCGGTGGGGGCATGCTTTATACCTCGTTTGATTCGAAAGAAACAAAGGGGAATCAAAGGGGAATGTAGCGGGCTCATTCCAGTTACTGATACCGAGTTGGCATAAATGTCAAAGTCCAAACGTTTGAAGACAGTACTAATTGCTTAAGATGAATTGAGTTGACTTCCTAGATAATTCAAAAGTAGCCATGGTTAAGATGTGCGTCTCACTTTCCTACGAATGACATACTCAGGAGCACCTATAAATTGAATGCGCTCTCGAGTCTCGATATCGACTTGCCGGCGACTGCCGGCGGCCGGCATTCGGCATCGCAAAACCATCTAAATCGGACAAATGTCAATATCTGGCCCGCCTCCGACTCCGAGTCGGAGTCTAAATCTTTCCTTGCCCAATACTAGTCCTCCTCTGTATTCGAGGAATGCGGTCAATCAGTGACTGAATCTGCTATATATCATGCTTCCACGCTCGACATACGCGGCAAGGACGTCGCTAGATCAAGCTCGAACATATCCACTGAGCCTGCGGAGTCGCAAGCCTGTTGCAACTTGCACGATACTGTCGTGCTTTTCTGCTGAAAATTACCCTCTGACGCTGTTTGGTGAGCCGGACCGAAATAGGCAATGCGCCCATAGATTCATCTCGCGCACTCAGGCTTCAGAACGCTCGCGTGCGGTGCCGCGTCGTCGATGAATGTACTCATCGCCGCCCGCGCGGTCGCCGGCATGGGAGGCGGAGGGTCAGTCCATCTCGCGCGCCGTCGTCCCACTCCGATCTGACTGCCAGCCCCTAGTGTCATGACCGGTACCGTGCACCCACCCGCTGCGCGGTTTGGATGGTGCGTTCACGCATAGGTGCTAAACGAGGCGGAATGGGCTCTCGCATCGCTGCTGAGACTTCCATGGACCGGGACGATGCTGCTTCACCACATACTCCCGATATCCCGTCCGCTTTCGCGAGCAGAAGTACGAGTTTCGATCGTGTCCCTCTCCCTGCCCATGAAGCCGCACATTTCAGCAAATTTTCAAGCACCTTCGGAGCGCAGATCCTTGCCAAGATGGGTTGACAGGCTGGCTTAGGTCTGGGACAGACTGGCGAAGGAATCGTTATCCCCATTGAAAACAAACCGCGACCGCAGAAGATGGGTATCGCGTTCAAAGGCGTCAAGGAAAAGACCGCACGATCGAAATTGGAGGCCAGACGACGTGGGAAGTTCTTACGAACAAATTCTTGAAAAAGCAGGGGAGGCACCGGTAAACGCAGGACTAGGTCAAATTATCGACGCTACGGGAGCGGTGGTATGTGAAATCAGTAACTTGCTATCTTGTTCAGAACTGACTTATATAAATGTTTCACAGCCGCGGGAGGTCTCATCTTTGGCCGATGTCTCCTTGAATTCCTGGTCACCTTCCAAAATAGAGCCGCATCTGCAGTCCCATCTTCACCAACTTCGTCATGAGTTCCAAGAAAAGGTGCCATCCAAGCATCTTATGATATCTATACATGATTAACACTTTTCTAGTCCGAAACTAGAATTTCTAGTACGTGTCAGATATTCGAATCCCCTTCCTGCCCCGCCATGTCCTCCGAAAGTTGAAACTGCTCAAAATCAAAACAGAACCACTACGCTACGCGCGCCCTACCCTTCATCATCAACAGGCGTCTACGCAACAAATGGCAGTGTTCGAGCCGGTTCCAGCAGCCACGCATCGACCCCGCTTGCCAACGTCACCTGGCTACGAAAAACGGAGTATATTAGCAGGAAGGGCGTGCAGCGCTCAGCCATGTCCGAACAGTGCGTGTGTTTCGTCTGTTTCACGCATTCGTATTTGAACCGTATGGTTACAGGAAGCGCGCTGACGTTGTATCTGCGCCTGTTGACGTCTCGCGAAATGCGCAGCTGTGCGACATCGAGGCATCCTGTGCCGCATGTAACGAGAACTTCTCATTAGAAACTTTGCAGCACCTCTATAAGCCCAATGCCACAGCTGTTGAATCATTCCCCTTTCTCTCCTGATGCGGACATCTAGGTGAATCAAATATGATTTGTTCAGGTCCTCTGAGCGGTCTGGAGACAGGCCTATTGAAGTATGTATTTACGCTAGATATGAAGGAACGCTAGGACTCACCGACGTTGGCAGGTCCATGATCCTCGTCTGGACTGTGCCATCCTGCGCCCAATGAAAACCGAGCACGATTCCTTCTTAGCATTCTACCTAACACAAGGCGACGAGTCAGCATTATCCTTGAAGGAAACACGCTTCGAACAGGCCCCATACGAAGTACCTGAAAATGAAGAAGTGAGTCCATACCCTCATTACTTAGACAGAGTTGATCAAACCACATTCCACTTTGTGCGGGACTATGAGACAGTCAAAGTGGAGCAGAAAGTGCTCAATGAATTCCTCTTAGTACTGTCCGATGGTGATTCTCCCATTATCGTTGAAGATCTGGACCTCGAGCAAAAACAAACGCGGCGCGACAAGGGCGCCTACAACAAAAACATCGAACGTAAGATGCACTTGGAGAAGAAACGGGTAAATGTATATTTGCATCTCACCCTTGTATTATTTTTCGCATTCCTGATCTGTCGCCTGCCAGATATACGACCAATACGACGACAAATCGCAAATCGCAAAGGTCATGCACGCACCTCTCAGCGCTGAAGAGACCGAACGCGAGGAGGCATTGGCTGAAGTGGCAGCTAATTACTGGAACACGAGAGAAGATGCAGATGCAGATGCAGATGCAGATGCAGAAGTGGATGACATTGCCGAGGAGAACGACACTTCTGGAATGCGTCCCAATGCTACAATCAACATCGTTTCTGAGTTGTAGATACCTGTTGTATGCCCTCCTACAGCCTATTTATTTAATATCGATGACGCGTTATTAGCAGTTGGCATTGGTGACGACGCCTGAGGGACTGTCAATAAAACGGCAAATTTCATTGCACTCTTACAGGTAAGTTCGACTATTACCATTTTGTTTTGCCAGGTGCACGAAATACCCACATCTCCGCGTAATGGATATGTTTGACCTCAAGGCAATGAAATAGGCAATGCAGCCGCTTGGACGTTATAAACCAAAATGTCCAGCGCGGTGGCCGGCGAACACGACTGGCCGCGCAATGTTGTGATTCACGAAACTATGAAGCTAATATCCCTCGGTCGACTTTATTGTACGTTGAATTTATCGAGTGCGACTTTATGGTATCACTTTTCGGCCTAGGATCATATAATCGAATTCATGCGGCATAACATATACTCAGAAAAGGAAAGAAAAGGAAATCATGACGTCTCTATGCCTCAGTGAGCTCGCGCAGCCGACGGACCAGTGCTGTATGCGGAACCGGGAAACATGAGATGTACGGTTAACGAAACAACGTCAAGGGTAACTCATAGACCCAGTTTCCATCACTGGCTTTTGGGATCGAAGATGTCTCACGCTCCTGCAGAAGGGGCCCGCCGGGCTGCGCGCGACCGGAGAGAAAGCGGCGCAACGCGTGACCACGTAATCCTTCGAATAACTACGCGAAGTTGTCAATAAGCAGGTGAAGCAACCATGGCTAGAAGCTGCAGGGCGGGAAGCTGCACAGGAAGACATAAGCGAGGCCGAAGTCAAACGGTGGCCGGTGGAGGTATCTGACGCCGAAAAATGTACAACAAAAGAAAAAATTAATAATATTACGCGCGACCGCGCTCCGTGGTAGACTACAGCTCGTCGTCCGATATGTCGATCTCGTCCGAGTTGCCTGCTTGCGCAGGGAGTGAAGTAGCAGCAGCCTCGCCGGATGGCGCCTACTTCGCAGCGACGAACGCTGGACCATTGGCACCGGCAGACGCTTGCTTCTCGCAGCAGCCATAGTGTCCGCAACCTCCACGCTCTCCTCCATCTTCTTCGCCCCCACCCGCCCGCTGATCGTCTGCACGGTGAGATGGCTCGCTTCCGTATCGAACTCCGCCTGCATGCTGTGCTTGATGCGGAGCATCTCGCGGGGTGTGTCCTCCAACCCGATCTCGATCTTGAACGTGTTCCACTCTCTCTAGAACTGGGGGGTTCGTCCGGGGCGCGTAGATCGCGCGCGCCTTGTCGATTTCGCCAAACTTACGCTCCAACGCAGCGAAGAGCAGACACATTTCGGCAGTTTGCCTGTCAGGAAGGGCCGTGAAGATGCGTGTAAGCACAGAGCAAGGACAAGCACCTTCCAGGGCGTGCTCGTAGATCGGCCTGGTCGCTGGAAGACCGAAGTTGGCAGTAGCCTTTGCAATGTAGATCGCAAACATCTGTTGCAAGAGTAAGAAAACTTTCGATCTCCATGGCTATTCTTAACGAACCTCAAATTTATCTTCGCCAGAGGCGACGTGTGTGGCACGCTCATAGATGGTCATTGAGCGCTTGGCGAGGCCATCGTCTTCTTCGATCTGAGCATACACGAGGAATAAATATTTACACGACCCCGGAGGGTATTTTCCATAGCTTGCTCGAATAAGTCTCGGGCACGTTCCAGGCTTAGATCCGCCCTAGAGGATGTAAGATTTCATTGAAACGAATTACTGGAATTGCAAAAACTTACTCGACAAACTTGAAACTTCAAGAGGTAGATGTTCCAGGTTTCACATGATACGGGGAACCTGGAATACGGGAAAAGTGAAGAGCTCGACGCCTCGTTCGTACATCTATAAATACGGTCAGATACGATGGTGATTATCCACGGAAGGGCCCATACCTTGAAGCTGTCTTCGATATAGTTATTTTCTGCCAAGAAAGTGGCATAGTTGACGATAACTTGGGGATTTACAATCCTCAGCTCCTCCTTGGTCGACTCCACCGACCATATAGATTCCTGTAGATCGACGTAGAATGACCAAAGCTTGTTGGATTTGAAGAGTCGCGCCTGGGTAGACAGGCGACCTGGATGCAAGATACAAATGAAACTCCGTTAAAGGTCAGGTATTGGAAAATACCGCGATCACTTCGAATCCATCTTTTTCGATATTGGTTTTCTTCGGGCTTGCGGAATCTTCGTCTTCAGAACATGGCGCTGTTGGTTTGCCATCGGCAGTTACAGGCACCGCAGAACCGCATTCGGATGAGCTGACATTGTAGCCAGGCCGGTGACTGGTAGCTCGTCAGCAAACTCAGCGTGCAAGGCAAGCAATTGGTGGTATGCTTCGAGCACTGCTGGAACGTGAATGACTGAAATCGTGGCGAGGTTATTTGCATCCCCAACTAACACCCACCAGAATTCTCCAATGACCATGTAACCCATAACGGCTCTTGTTGGACCCATTTCCAGCCTTTGACCTTCGTCGCTTGGATCTGGAGTCCAGGGCAGCCTCCAAGTTGACAATGACACTGTTCATCCGTGCACATTGCTTGCGCTGTACTCTCGATTAGCACGTACACCTCTAAAAAGAGTAGTACCGGCCTCACTTGGGCCTCACAAGTTTGAGCTGGACAACGCCGGCCGAATTGTTCGATGCGGTTGTCCATGATGGCGAGCTTCAAGTTTGGCATACGCGCGTGCGAGGCTGCGGCGTCCGGGACAAGTCCGGTTATTCCGCGCCCCGAGAAATCGGGAGGGAGACCCAACGACAACAGAGTACAACAAACTGTCTCCAATTCCAACCAGATTCCAACGCATCATTTTCCCGACAGCTAGTCTCCTTCTGCCAATCACACGCCACCGTTCGTTCACTCTGCCCCTCTGCGCTAGGTCCGCACATACTTCAAGGACTGTAGGAAATGCGACTGGGACGCGGCAGGGCCGCGGGAATGCCGAACGATGCTTGCGGAACGTACGATGATGGGCAACATCCGTAGCATGCAAGCGTAAAACAATTGCGAGCGAGGGCGGATGGTGGCGGTATGGAAAGGGCGGATGGTGGTGGTATGGAAAGGTGCGCAAAATGTGCAAGCACTGCGTGGTAAGTATCACCCCCGCTGACCCTCACCTGCGCACACACAGACTGTCTTAGCCCCCGCACCATGGGCATCATTAGTGGCCGCCGCGACCCCTACGCCCAGACCATCCCCGCGATTCCCGCCACCACTGTCGTCAATCTTGATTGCGAACGTCGTCCCACCCTACGGTAGCCCACCAACCTTCTTCACGGGTCCGGGCCCGCCACAAGCAGCCCATTCCATTCTGGTGCGCTCTTCGACGAGAGATTTCATATGATGTTGATCAAGAACACAGCCTACTTTGCGGCCGCGGATTTCAACTGGACCGCTTCCACAAGCACGATGACCACCAACCGCAGTGGTACTAGCGTCAGCGTCGATTTCTTTAGTCAGCTGAAAAACCGTCTGCTGCGTTGTGTCGGCGGCGCCCCTGCAGCTAATAGACAGGCTATCTCGCCCTCTTAACTGGCCCTTTGCCGCAAGCTTCCGGGCGTTCCTACGTTGTGCGTACGAATTCACAATATGATTCTTGAAATTAAGCTGATCCTAATCTGAATTTAGCAATTAGAACTTATTGATTTCATGATGATATTCATTCAGCTCAAGCTGCGATCTACGGCGTTAACGCAAAGGAGAGGCTACTCGGACGTTGTTACATCGCCTTCCTCCTTAGGTGCCTATGAATCGGAGGGCGATGATTTCAAGAGGTCCCGGAATAAATAGACGACAACACAAGCACAACCAGCGCTCGCAGGCGAATGGCAACCTGCACAACATAGGACCGTATTTTAAAGTACTTTCTTGACGTGCCCTTTACGTTTTCATACTTCGTACGTGTCTGCATTCGGTGGCTATCTGCTGATTTATTGACGGTACAGTAGTTGGTCGCTTAGGCCCCAGACTTGCACGACTATTCTTCCGAAAATTCATGCAGATTCGCGATGTTATCTACTCATCCATGGAACCTTCCGTTATGTTGAACTGCAGTCGCGTGGCGCCGTGACCAAAGTGCTGGGACGCCCCTGCTTTTTGGCGGAACATTCACCTCGCTGGGCTGTGAACGTTCTTCCCAAAAATTTCCTGTTACTCGACGGCGAATTTCAAGAGGCTTAGAAATAAACATCCAGCAACAAATCGACGATTTATCCGTAACACAGGCCAATCCCGCCCTCCTGCTATGTATACATCTATAGTACGCCCCCCTCCGCTGTGACAATTCGTTGATACTAATCCGTAAATCAAGTTTCGCATTCGCTTACGGCAGCGGATTATCTGCATGACGGCCTACAATATCTGACGGATTACACATGACGGACCAATTATGACGCGCGACAAGTTCAAGATCGTTAATAGCAATCGAAGCTACAAGCTCGCGCTTTTCTGTCGCCTATAAGTATCTCGCACGGTACCCTCTATCTCGCAAGGCATTCCCAACAACCTTCTCCACGACTCTCAAAATCTGGACGTTCACAGCGGCACTGTATACCCTTTCTACCCCCATCTCCAGTAGTCGACTACCACTTCTGTATCCCTAGGCACACCTAGATGTTGTAAACCAGGGAATAGGGCGCGCGAGGGCCCCTGTGTGCAGGGTCCCTGGCGAACCTAAATGTCGTCAGCTTCTGGGTGTTGGTTCGTGCCATGCAGCATACCTAGCCATCATCAAATCTGCAGCACGCCCATCTCCCTCTCGCATATGTATGACATGGCCCTTGGTCCCCATGCGCATGACAACGACGTCGGATCGGACTCCAACAGAGGTTACGGTCGAAGGGTGGACTAGTGCAGTAATGGAACTGTTGGTTCCAAAATTTCGGTGTCTTTTGAAGAACACTGCGAAAATTCTTTCCTCTTCTCCGTCTACAACCACCACACGACAGTTATGGACATGTTGTTGGAAACGTCCATCCATACAGTTCTCTGCAAAAGGGTATCGTATTTTCCCAGTATTCAACTCCCTTTCCCTTGCCGGTACAAGGATAGGCCGTGATTTCACTTCGTTGGCTGGGTACAAACGAGAACGGAGACGCAGGTCGACGGACTACGAGTATTGTGCAGTCAGAAATAGCTTGAGATTAAAGGCGCACGTGAGCAACTTACGTCTCGCGTAGGAGGGACGAATATGCGAGTATTAACCATTACGAATTGCGCAGGAATTTCAGCGAACGAAGGAGCAGTCCAAAGGGGCGACGATTTCTCAGGAAAGAGGGGGGAATTGGCACTCAAAAGCTGACATGTCGGCGATCACCTTATGTAGAATGGCGATGAAAGAGATCTACTACCGCCGGGCCGAAACTCGCAAACAAAGGACTTCCTGAACGCGACTTTCTCCTTGACCGCCGACCACATCTTTTCCTCCTGAACCAGCGACCATGGAAGGTCGCTCGGGGCTTGTCATCCACGACGGCTCTCTCTTGCATCAGCACATACATCGCGGAGGCAGCACGAACGCAAATAGCGAAACGACAACCACGGAAAGTCGCTCGGGGCTTGTCATCCACGAAGGCTCCCTCTTACACCAACACATCTATCAGGGGGTCGACATGAGCGCAAACGACGAAGGCACAGCCATGGAAGTTCAGTCAGGGCCTGTAATCCATGGCAGCACCCTCTTGCACCAGCCCCCTCATCACAGTGGAAATGCGAATACAAACAATGGTGGGGCGGAGGCCAATGGCGCATTCGACCAAGGCCAGCAGGATGAAGACGACGACATGTCTTCCAAATACCATAGCTTCGATGAACACAGTGAAACCGACACGATTATGCCCAGCACTCAGCCTTGCTTTGAGGAAAGCTGGGACGGAATTGACGAGGACTACACAATCGAAGACGACGAAGCGTCACCCAGCAGCACCGCCGCCCATACAAGGGACGAGGTCACGACCGACCGCAATGCGAAAAAGCCTCGGTCGTCAGGAGACAGTGCCCGCCCTGGTTTCGAACGAGGTTCAGCAAAATACCGGTCGGCGCAAAATCTATCGGCCAATCGACAACTCGTAGCCCAAGTCCGAGTCCTGAAGACACAGCTAGTGCAGGAAAAACAAAAAGCGAAGGCCGAGCTGATGGCGGAATTCGATAACCATATAAGTCGTGTGGACGCAGAGGTGCAAGCAAGGGAGAATGCGCGCATAAATGAATGGGTGAGCCGCCTTTATCTTGCGTATTGACTGTGCTGACTAGTGATATCTTTCGTCTGGCAGCTTCGCCTTGAAACTCTTCTCAAGCAGCGCGAAGAGGCCGCTGCTGCTGAAAAGGAGCGAGCTGCGCAGGCGATCAAAGAAAAAGACGCTGAAGCTGAAGCGTTTCGGGCCGCGGCTGTCAATCGTGAAAACGAAATGAGGGAGCATATGTTAGCCATGATGGTATGGTTGTATGCTTTCGTATCTTAGAAAGGGCGCTGATTACCGCATAGAAGGCAAACGAAGAACTTCGACGCATGCAAGCACAGTCGCAGAAAGACATGGCTGAGCATTTTGAACAACTCAAGGTAAGTGAATCTCAATGTTCATATTTTCCCGCAGCTGACAATAGGTCGCATACCTAGAAGACCTCAGTTTTACCGGTGCCGGTGGCCGTCGCAGAAAAGGAAGGAGATTTGGTGAGTTGCATCTTGGCAGCTTATTCGCTTCTCTTCTGAGAGTATCGATGGCCGGTCAGAATCGCCTCAAAGAATGCATCATTCAAACGGAGGCGACCACGCTTGCCGCAAAACAGCGAGCGACGAGTTTGGAAGCAATCGTCAGACAGAAAGATGAGGAAGTCGAGGTCATGCGTGTCGCTCTGAGTGAACGTGAGGCGGCGGCAAAGGAAGTCATGGAATCCCTCATGGTATGATTTCTCTACTTTCTGTAGTCCAGTCTGATCATTCTCTTGCAGAGAACACAGGAAGAACTACGTCAGAACCAAATTGCGGCTCAACAGGAAGTCAATATGCAAATTGAACGGCTCAAGGTCAGTTCATTTCAACAATTGAACGAGCGAATACTAATCGAAAACCATCATCGTAGGCCGATAAGGAACGAGAAGTCGCAACCGCACTGCAGCAGAAGAAGCGCAGTGCACCAACGGTGGAACGTCCTAAGGAATATCCCTCGCCCCATGATCTAGCAACGAACGACCAGCGTATGGCAGACCTGACCGAGCCTGGTCCTTCTGTAGCGCTTTCTTTCCCTCCCGCTGAGGCCGACCATCAAACAACAGGCGGCGACAAATCCAGCCCTGACACACCCCATGTTCCTGCGGCGTCCTCTACATCCGCCAAAGATCTTATGACTCGCATCAATAATAGGAAAGCTTTAGCGCAGAGAAGAAACATACCAGTTCTGCGACGTGCGCCTGCTGTCGAAAACGAGGAGGATGGAGGTGATGAACACTCCTCCAGCGAGGATGACGACGAAGAAGATGCGTCCCCGAAAGGCAAGGGGAGAGGCAAGCTCAATCTAGACAACTTTCAAGACATAATCATTGGTGCGGTTCGGCAAGCTATTGTCGAGTATGCTCCAGAAATCGGGATATCCATAAGCACGACACCTAAGGAAACTCGGGTATCTTCACAAAGGGCGGCGATTTCGGCGGAAAGAAAGACTCATTCCCAGCCCGTCAAGACCAGGATTTCGGTCAGTATCAACCATCAGTATTTGTAGCCAAAAATTGAGCTGATACCATTAATAACCAGAAAATCATTCGCAACGTCATTCAGGACGCGTTTAAAATCGATAAATACGACGATTTTTGTATGCATGTGCCCGCGACAGTAGAACGGATCCTCCTTTTCAATAAATCGGGCGAACAGTGCCCAGACCCTCGCGACCTTCACATCGATATGCAGGGTATGATCAGCTCGACGTGGAACAAAGCGGTCATACAGATCCTTCTGGCCTTGGTGAATGCTGAATTGGACAAGGAAGATTGGCTTCCTGCGTGCAGCGACACTTTTCTACGAGATAAAATCCAGAAGGTCATCGAGAAGGGTCGGGCATTGTGGCACCAAACTGAGTCCAAGGTAGCAGAGGATGGGAAGGTTGAGACAGTACAGCAGGTCGAGGACAGAATCATCAGGGAGAAAGCGGCCAGCGATGCAAGGGCCCGCGCGTATGCCCGACGAAGCAATGTGAGTATTTTCTCTCGCAATACCCAAGTGTATGATCTAATATTCCTGGAAGAAATTTGCAACTCGATGCAAGATTGTCGATTACGTCATCGAGAGGAAAATAGAGGCAGGAGGTGCGGAAGAAGATATTGCACTCTGGAAATGGCTACGTTTACTGCTGGAAAAGCTTGGTAAAGAAGGAATGAGCTCAGAGGAGAGCGAGGTGGAAGAAGGATCTGCTCGCGCCGTATATTACGTCAAGAAGATGCCCTGGAGAAAAACCGACGCGACCAAGCACGTCCGGTTCATCGATAAGCAACGGGATTCCGCCAACGGCATGTACGCTCGGAAAGGCAATCAACCCGTACCCAGGATCGTCGCTGGCGATAGAGGAGGCCTCTCGCGAAGGCCCGCTCCGCCTGGTCGCCCACGCACGTTGTATGAGGAGGAATGGCTGAAGAAGCAACACCCCTCTAACCTCACAGAGCTGCAGGTATCGAACGAGAAGTTCGTGTGGCGCGAGTTTTACCCCGTAGGATAGGACCTTAGAACCTCATACACGTCTATACAGCTCATTAGATTTCTGACGCTCTGATAATAATGAACAATCGATGAATATTTAAACTGTGAAACTTAGAGGCTTGTTTGACCGTTGTAATAGTGAATTCGTTACATAAGCATATGGATCGACTAAATGCTCTTGTAGCCGCTTATCAGTGGGTCCTACAATTTACAAAACGCCAACCATTATTCTCGCATTTGACTGCGAGCTCTCCCACCATGCCTGCTGTCAAGGGAGAGCAGTGCGTATGTCACCTATGTATCCAGGCTAATCCCCAGGGCAGGTTTATCCCATACAGACAATTGAAGTTGCACCGCAGACGAATCGAAGCAGACCTAGAATCGCGACCTACTCAAGATGATGGGCACTCGAATCTGGCCAACAACGGAACTTCGATAGGGTCCCAAATTACTCAAGATGATGCGTCTTCCAATCTGGTGGAGGATGTGACATCGAAGATATTCACTCACACCCTCACGGATGACCCAAATAAACTTCTATTTCGCCGTTATACGTCGCATACCGAGTACCCAGAAGCCCAAAGTATATCACCCAATGTCGCACCCAACTCCGAGACTATCGATGCCGTTATCGACGCAATGGAGCGCCTGGAAGTCGCACCGGGAAAATCCTCGAACTCCAAATCATTATCCAAGCGCGAACGCAATATCTTAACCAGTAAAGCGCATGCTAGCCTCAGTCAAATTGAAAAGCACGCCGTTCGGTTACTGTCAGTCTTAGACTCCAAATCTCCTTCCCTTGAGGCTATATCAACTGTAGAAAAAGAGCTACAAACACTGCAAACGACATTCTATGGCTTGAAGCGCAAGACTGAATCTCTCGAAAAGCGGAAGATAGGTGTTAAAGAATCACTCTCATTACTCGAAACCCGCGTAATCGCCTGCCGATCCATATACCCTACCATCACCACTCCCATTTCATTTAACACCGGTGAGCCATCCAGCTATGCGTATATAATAATTGTACAATCTCATTTTGGCCTTAACATAGATCACCACTTCGAAACTCCAATCAACTTGCTCCTGCCAGCTGCACAAGTCACGATGTTTCTGGCCGTTGTTTGCAGCGTCATGATGGGTATCAGCCGCCGCTTCGGGGATTTTCTAATGAAGATGTTAACAATCAACCTCCGAGTTGCATTCAAGCAAACGAAGAACCCAAATAATCACTTTACCAATCTTCAACAGGACATTCTTACCGGAATGCCCAAAACGATAGAGACGGCAATGGCGCAGTTTGATCTGGATGCAAAGTCGACTACCTATGCCGTCTGTGAAGAATGTCACTGTACATACGCTCCTACCTTCGCCCACGGCTCCACTGCTCCTGTATATCCCAAAGAATGCACAAACATCCCGTCTCCAGGTGCCGATGTCTGTGGTACGCCCCTACTACGGAATGCAGACAGCGACGACGAAACTGCAATCAACAAGCCGAAGAAAACCTTTGTTTACCATCACTTCCATGATTACCTCGCCGGCCTACTCTCCCGCGAAGATATAGAGACTCTGATGGATGAGTCGTGTGACACCCTGAGCTCGTCGATCAAGAGTGGTCAACCAACTCCGGAATATGTAACGGACGTATTTGAGGCCGAATTTCTTCGCGCATTTGAAGGACCTACTCCGGGGCAATTATTTGTGAATAGGCCTGGCAAAGAAGGTCGCTATGCCTTTGCGCTGTCATTTGATTTCTTTCGAACGGAAGGCATGAAGATAAATGGTGCATCAACATCTTCCGGATTAATCAGTGCGGCTTGCTTGAACCTCCCACTCAGCATACGTTATAATCCAGAAAATATGTATATTGCTGGAATTGTCCCAGGCCCACATGAACCGCTTAACGACGAACTCAACCACTACATACGCCCACTCGTTGACGATCTTTTGGTTACATGGGAAAGGGGTGTACATTACTCTCGTACTGCATGTCACCCAACTGGACGAGATACTAGGTCAGCTGTTGCCTTGTGTGTGTGCGATCTTCCTGGTGGGCGCAAGTTAACCCAGACTGCTGGCCATAGCTCCAACCACTATTGTTCTGTGTGCCATTGTTGGGGAATCAGTTCTGTTTCAAGGACTGACTTCGACAATCCGGATTGGAGAAGCAAGGAAGCATCAGATCAACGAGAAAAAGCCGAACTTTACCGTAATGCATCAACGATCGGGGAGCAGATTTCGCGATTCAAACAGAATGGCATACGATGGACGCAGCTCTGGCGACTCCCGTATTGGGACCCGCCACGGATGCTGGTGGTGGATTGCGCGCATTGTCTTCTTGAAGGCAATGCGCACTTTCACTTTCGACATGTCCTGGGGCTGACAGAAACTGCAATCGATCAGAGCCGAAAGGAAAAAACAAAGCTCCCGTCTTTTGAATATGTATTCCCCCTACCATCTGAATCAGAAATAAAAATTTTAAAGCTGCGCGCCGCAGATTTGAAGATGATTCGGGAGGTACACCAAATTCTACGCACAGCCATCAACAGCGACAATAGCAAAACGATACAGGAAGGCTTATCGGCATTAGTCAAACGTCTTTGCGTGAAGAATTTACCAGCCCTTGCCTACGTATGTCGAAGTGTGGATGCTGAACCTGACACTGGGGATGACGACCCGCTGGTCAGGAATGTACTGCGCAAGATCGATTATAGCCGAGGGCTAGCCAATTGGGTATGATGATTCAATATCGGTCTCCCTCAAACTAAAAACTGACTCTATTTTATGATCAGCGAACTCAATTCAAGTTGAATACACCCGACAATCATTCTTCGCATTTCCGCACGGACAAGGTTCTCAAAATGGTCAGGGATGTTATCCGCGACACTGATACACCATCCTGGCTGCCCTCGGTCCCATATAACTTTGGAAATGCGTCTGCTGGACACATCAAGGCCGATGAATGGCGTACTCTGTCCACCGTCTACTTTCCCATTAGCCTAGTTGCTGTCTGGGGGGAAGGATCGCCTCATCAAACGCCTGAGCTTGCGACCTCCCTTCGTCGAATTCTTGATCATACAATGGCTCTTGTATCTGCTGTGTTGATTGCTTGTTTACGAGTCATGACCCCCAATCGAATGCTTGCATATCAGACTTATATCCAGCAATGGTACCAAGATCTTGAATCTATCCATGGCGCCGTCATAGGGAAAAGAGTCAATGGACATATGGCCATTCACATCGGCCAATTTCTCCGTCTTTTCGGTCCAGTTCGCTCATGGTGGACCTTTCCATTTGAACGCTTGATTGGGCAGATACAACGGATTCCTCATAACCATATGTTTGGAGGTGAGTTTGCATTGTTGTTATTTGCGATAATAATGGCTCAACATGAATTCATGGATTAGGTCAGCTAGAGTCGACAATGTTTGCTGCATTTACGCGTGCTACAAGTCTGAGAAGGTGGATCGCAAGGCCAGACTGTCCTGAATTTCTTCGAGAGTGCCAGGCAGTCTTCAACAAGACGTTTGGAGGAGGAAATCCCAATCCCAATCTTTCTGACGACAATCTTCCTCAGTCGGCTTTTGCACCTACGCCACGTGAACTGCAACACCTCATTTCAGATACTTCGGTCGCACTTCGCGCCCGACACCACTATGACGACGTTATTTTTTCTAGAGAAAGCACTCACGTTGGAAACAGCTTGATTTTGTTCTATCCAACTGGAGACCCTGCAAAATCTGCGAGCGACCTGATACCCGGATCCATCAAATACATCATAGTCAAGCACGACAAGAGCGTTGTTTATGCAGTTCGTACACAACTACCCGCTGCCGCCAATACACAAGATCCATTCCGCTTCTATCCTCATTTCCCAGCCAAAGTATATTCACCACATCTTTCCTCACAACTTACTCTAGTTCAGCCTTCTTCAGTTATGTCCCACTATGCAAGGTGGAAAATGGATCAGAATAGAGTTGTGGTGTTGACTCTTGCACGGGTAAGTGACATTATCAACAGTACAAGTGCCTGGTACACTGACAAAGGCATGCTATTCAGGACTAATCTAGGATTTATGTACATTTCAGATGTTTCCACGGAAAGCGTCCAATTGGGAAAGCAGTCGGCGATGGCGGATCAGGAGCCGCAGGACAATTGCAGCGTGCGCTATTGAAACTCAAAAAACATTCAGATGAATGCCAGCCAATTGGCCCGGGCCCCTTGTCTGTATGTACACGAGTAAAATAGATCACGAAGGATGTGGGTAATGTACATGCGCAAAGCACACTGCTATATCAGATGTAGACTACAATAATTTATTAGACCGCGCGGAGGCCACCATCTACTTCACGAGTTTGAAGATGTACAGCGGCAGCGCGCTGGTCCCGACGATCGCAGCGACTTTCCAAGCAAATATATATGTGACAATGAACGAGAGATCTATGGGGCGCTTGAATGGTCTGGAAGAACAAAACATATGCGTAAAACTTACCGAAATATGCCAGGAGGAACATTATGCTGATGATGTAGAAGAATAACACCTCGGATATAATCATGTATGGGTGTCTGTATGTGCGTAGAACAGTCAACATCAGTCATTTTCCGTATATGCGAGATGAACGTACCATGTAGTAATTTCCAGATCGACCATCATAAGTTCGTTGAGAATTAAAGCGATAAACGAGATGGATACAATATACAGAAATTCACTTTCAACAGAACAAGAGACATGATCATGAATGGCCGCCTGTAATAGCCGTTATGAGCGTCACTCATAGATAAAACAGAAGACAAGGTAACTCACCCTGATGTAGACTGATCATCAGCTACTGGAAGGACTTGTACGAAAGGGCCCGGCCCTTCGTCAGCTCCTTGTACAATCCAGGATACAACAGAGCCAAATCCCCGCTGACATCCAAGTCAAGAACGAGTAAGAACACCAGCGCCACGGTGTACATCGTCGCATAGCCAACCAATAACCATCCTTGATACACGACGGAGATAAAGAGCCCACGGTGGTTGTCGAACTGCGCCAGCCTTGCGGAACGGAGGTATGAGTTATGCCCATGCCAGAGAAACAGTTTCGTGAGGAATGAGAACTACGTGACCGAAAAATCTACGTTTAGAGAAACCTGCTTTCCTTTGCCTACGATACCGATGCCTGTGTGAAGAATTGACGTCATCAATGAGGATCTATAGGCCTATGAGAGCGAGGCATGTTACGCATCGACATCGGCAGCCTGCATCAATGCTAACGATATTTCCTCCGTCCCCAATACAGCATACCCGTTTCTTCTAGAATGCGCGAATTAAACGAGCGCCGACTGCTTTTTGCGTGGGCGAGCAGCGACAAGCAACCACGGCAGAAAGTGTCGGGGCAATTTCAATAAATTTTTGAACAAGTTCAAGCATAGCTAATCAGATCGTCAATTGGCAAATACAATTTGGACAAAGGAATGCAACGGACGGTATGCGCCCTTGAAATCCGCGTACAGCGCTGCGAAGGGGCGTTTGCGTGCTATAACAAGCATGCGCAGGCCCTCGCACACCATGTTCGCAGTCTCCTCCTCGAGCCAGTCGTTGTGCTGCACGATTCGCGCCATGATAACGTCTGCGCCCTTCTGTAGGAACGTGATCTCGCCGCTCTGTGTGTCGCGCACGACGATGCGCATGCGCTTGCTCTCAGCCGTGAGCGGGAACACCTCGAGGATGTCGAATGTAAGGTCGAGCCCGGTTGGTGTAGTGAGCGTCATCCGCGTGCGGACGCGGAAGGTGAGGGTGAGCCCGACGGAGGCGGTTCATGTCACGATGGCCACCTCGTCGGGCGACGAGGCTTGGTATGTTACTGTTGAGTCGTCGTTTGTTACTGGTGTCACCTGGAGTATGATTAAGTAGATACAGGAAAAGAAGGCGAAAAAGCGCACGTTATGACATAACGCCAAACTTAAAACCACATCTCTAACCCTCGACGACATACCTCGCCGCCCACGGACAGCTAACTGCGCGCCCGTAGCCAATGATCCCTGCCTCGCGTGCGCCTGTTCAGCCGTCGCGCCAAATGCTACCGCTAGCTGATGTGTGATCTCATCCATGGAGTCCGACCCGTACGACATCGTTCCCATGTGTAGTTTCTTCATTTCCATCTCTGAGGAGATCGCGTGAGATTATACGTTGCGAKACGACRTCAGAGACTTGCCGTTTTGAGTTARAGTTCCAGTCTTATCCGTTAGCAGATAGGTGATGCRCCCAAGCTCCTCGGGCAGTGTACTCGTGCGAACGATGGTATTCGGAATTTGAGGGTCATTTTCAATCTGGTGACCGTAGACTGTCTTCCCCATGTCCAAATTGACACGCAAACTGGGAGAGGTAGGTTGAATGCCTTRAGACACGAATGAAGGTATRAGAAGCTTTACCTGATTRGAATGATGGACGAGAAGAGRATGAGGAATCTGAAGACATAGATGTACCAYTGTCCCCTAAACCCRTTYAAAGCCACCASGACAACGGAGAGCGCAAATGTCACAGCACAGAGAATCTAGAACTTTTTAAATGATGCAATGCASTATGAAAAAGCATAAGAGCGCACTTTAGCCAATTTATTGATCTCAAGATCCAACAGGCCCACTTTTGTCTCTGGGTGGCTGGTGTTCATGACGGCTCGAGTTTCTGATCCGGTGTAGATAACGAATCYGACAGCGGACCCTGCCGCAAGGACGGTATTGGACCATAAAACATTCTCCACTGTTAGCGGGGCGATGCTGGGAGGTAAAGGTTGCAGGGGAACAGATTGCTCTGAAGATTGGTGTGAATGTGGTTTATTCATATTAAATGTTCCAATGAAAGTATGGATATCCTTTATGGGTGGATCAGCTACACAGGACGTCAAAACGTATCGTTGAACAATGTTAAGTGGCCCACCATAGATATCTGCATCGAGCCTAACCAAGTCCCCTTCATCCATTTTCTGCGACTCGGGCACCGCGACACGCAGCTTCCAGTCCGTCTCGCCATCGAGTTGGTCCGTGTGGATAAAGCAAGTCCCCGACGCGTCGGAAGTGTGTAGTAAGATGAAGTCGGCAGGAACACGTTGATTCTTCTCCAGATGAACGAGGTCCCCAACGCGCAGGGAAGAAGACGGTACGGCGCGCGTGTTCGCATGGGTATTGAGATACGCTTCCTCGGCATCTTTGTGTGAGAGAGTTGCAGTGGGCGGCGAGAGGACGAGGTATCGCTGTGAGTTTGCCTCACGGTCCCGTTGATGGCGTTGCCACTCGTCATACGCCTCCTTCCCCATCGTGACAAATAGCACAAACGCAAGCGGCACAATGTACGTCCCAATGAAACCTATCTTCAGCGCTGGGATGAACTGTGAAAGCGCCACGAGCAGAAAGTAGAGATTGAAAAAGAACTTGAATTGTTCGTAGAAAACGATGGGGAGAAAAGTGAACGCATTGTATTTTTGATTTCGGATGATATTTGGTGGGTATCGGGTTTGTAGTTTATCTGAAGATAAAGGTAAGCAGATGCAATGTCGAAGTGATTATCTTTCAGTACCTGGCGGATTGAAGGGTATCACTCGCGATCTGTCTTTTGGCGTCGGTGCAGGTGCATTAGGAGTTGTCTGTGGCAGTTAAGCGTGTATCACCTGTAACCAGCATCTTGACTCACTGGACTTGTTGATGACCCTTGCTGAAACTCGCTGCCATCCTCAAACGACTGGGATCCCAACAGTCCCTGTTCCTCTTCAGAGTCGTCCGCGTATTGGTCGTGTTTTCGTCCTGATTTATACAATCGATTTCTCTTCGCAGCCGGAGGTGCAAGCGAGCGGGATGTCATTGTAGCAGGAGCGGAGAGAGATATTCCAGCGTCGGCTCTGAGGTTTCGCAAATCACACAGGGGGATATCTGACATGAACTAGTTCCTGCTGCGAGAGTTAGCGTTATAATTCCGTTACAATCTATGAAGAATCCATTCGTATTCCTTACCGTGTGTGTAAGGGCATTCACATAAATCCGTATTTCCTCGGTTGACGTTGGTGGACAGTTGGCAACATGAACGTTTGAACCAAGTTCGACGTGACGCCCAGCGCTGACTAAGCATGTGCTATCACTGCGGATTGCCTGCGAGGTCACCGGTCAAGCTTCAAGTTCTAATGATGTATTGGATAACGAAGGCAATATCTATCTTAAATCTATCTATCAAAGTAACAAGAAATAATAACGGCTGTTTGCAAACGAATAAAATGAGAAAAAGCCGTGTAATTGAATTTTGCTGTCAGCAGCAAAGAAAGGGAAAGCGAAGCGAAGTCGGAAGAACTTTAGAAAATTGGGAAACTCCCCTGCGTAGTTGCTTCGTAGCCAATAGCTTGCACTAAAGAATAAATCCAAGAAACATACTAAAACGTGGCAACACCCGTCTCGAGGCAGGGCTCGCACAAAGTCACAGTCTCCGTGCGTAAAATAGTCACTGGAGGCGCAGTGAAGGTTGATGTAGCTGTAATGGTGACTGACACTGTTACGGCTGGAGCAGTTATTGTAGATAAAGTTGTCGTCACGCAATCGTAGACTGTGGATGCGATACACGTAGTCGGGCCCAACGGCGTTGTTGTGATAGCAGGAGGAGGTACGACGGACGTGTTTATTATTCCTGGAGTAGAAATGACCGGCGGAGGAACGAGAGGTGTCGTGACTGAGCCTGCGGGAAGAACGACAGGAGGAGGAACAAGAGGCGTGGTCGTTAAGCCTGGAGGAGGAACGAGAGGTGTGGTTATTGAGCCTGGAGGAGGCATGGCAGGAGGAGGAACGAGAGGCATGGTCATTGAGCCTGGAGTGGAAATGACCGGAGTAGGAACGAGAGGCGTAGGGTAAATGGCCGGAGGGGGAACGAGAGGTGTAGTCGCACCTGGAATAGATGGAATGACAGGAGGAGGAACGAGAGGCGTGGTCGTTGCGCCTGGGGGAGGAATGATAGGAGGGGGAACGAGAGGTGTGGTCGCTGAGCCTGGAGGAGGAATGACAGGAGGGGGGACGAGAGGTGTGGTTGTTGAGCCTGGAGCGAGAATGATGGGAGGGGGAACGAGAGGCGTGGTCCTTGTTCCTGGAGTAGAAATGACAGGAGGAGGGACTAGAGGCGTAGTGGTGTTCAGAGGCGTAATTGTTATCAGAGGGACAGGACCTGTGAGATCCGGAGGTGGAACTAAAGGCATAGGAATAACCGATCGTAGGGCCGCCTTGAATCAAAGTTGTAGCTTCGCCTGGGGACCTGAACGCCGACATCGTCTGCTACTTCTGTCAGCACACAGCAGTATAGAAAGCACAAGACCGCTAGATAGAAAGTGCCGAATTTTTGCATAAGAAAAAGTGCTGGAAATTCTCCTAGTTGGCCGCTGGGCTTTTATTTCTGTAATCCTGGTCTTGATCTATCCGGCTTTTATACAGAATCTTTCGCTCCCGACCGATAGATGTACATGGATCCAACAGACGCAGACACAACGAGGTTAATAGGCGGCATTGAGGATTCGGATAGCAACATCGCGCAAGACACGGTCGACGACGGGTGTATTACTGAACAGCATCAACGACATGCCAACGCTAGGAAGTTCAACGACACCTATTTTCAAAACAAGATATAACAGATTCACATGAGGCGTTCGACAGGCTTCTTGGCTTGCAGTTGCGTTGACGTACGATTTAACAAGATGCGTAAAACATGAAGCTTGAAAGCTTGAAGTTCAAATTGAACATCAGCCCGGTAAAAGTAGGAAAATCATTTATCTTACCCACCGCCAATTCTTGATTTGAACTCTGCATCTGCAATTCAATCACATCGATGAAGGAAATTCGAAGATTGCTTAGTATTACTGGACTTGCAGGTCAAGTACACAGGTTTGGTTCAAAGCGTCAGAGAATTATAAACTCCGCTTGAAGTGGCCACCCTTTCCACTTGCTTTCCAATATCGATCATCACCTCATCTCACCCATTGAATATGCTCTGTGCTTTATACGAAGTGCAGGTTCCGAGCGCTGTGGAATGAGAGCCACACCGAGGATGGAATTGACACGTGTAGCATGAGGATGACTGGCGCCGCTTACCCGTCTGCCGGTCCATCCCATGCCCATGTACGCTGGAGGTAGCGGGGACGTTTCTGTGGTATCTTTCCATACCTTTATAGATATTAATCATCCCTTATTCATTCAATGGCCGCTACACAGTTTTTGCAACTCTTTACCGTCATTTCCCGTGGAAATCGTTGCTCCACGATGATGCCCGCTGTTAACAGGGTGGGTCATCGCCGTGAAGGTTTTGCCCTTGTGCTCGATTTCCGTGCTTATAAGAACGCAATATATTCACCGATGACTTCTCCCACCACATTAAAGAGGCCCCGCGTGCCTCCCATGTCGGATCTCTGCTCCGTCCCAAATACCATTTCGATAAAAGAAAGGCATTACGGTAACGTAGGGCGCACATTCGTCGACTTTCCAGATATACCTGACGAACTTTCATATGATACACCTGGGCAAACTCAAACGCACGCAACCTTTCTACGTGGAAGATTCCAAGTATCTGAAGTCGCTGGCTCCTCCTGAGGTATGATTTTCTCCCACAGTTCTGCCGCATTATTGAATTATTCTCATTGCTTTTCACCGTAGGACGTCAAATTCATTAAAATCACCATGTGTTCGTCCTAGTGATTCCATCAGCGCCACGGCTGGGACTTGACCTATGATTTATAGGCATACAAGAATGATGGTAGGTCCATACACTGTTTAGACACCTAGATACCGCTTCTAAAACCGAGAGACCCCTCCTTTTAGATGAATATATTGACGATATGGGCAAGGCTTATCGGGAGGAGATCAAGGAATTGTACGAATAAGTGTGTAGTAAGCGACCCACTCAGCTTGGAAAGGCGCATCTTATGGCACGACAGGGCGCTTCCAAAGAGATGATCCCACATTCTGCTACTTCTGTCACGATAGCTTGATCGCCGATATGGGATTGCTCTGCTTGTGGTGCTCACAGTGGATGGCGGTATCAAGGAGCCCAGGGCCTGTATCGACCTAGCCGTTGAGTGCTTGTGCGAAGGGATTCCGAAGCGCTCAAGGGAAGCGGCGCGGAGCGGCGCTCGACGGGTGAGCTATGCCGCCCTAGATATACGCGGCGCCCAAGTTAATGAAACTATCACAAGCTCACCATCAGCACACAATGTGCCTTCGCTTCAGTCTGGGAAGGGAATCCAGTCACCGAAGAGGCATGTTTCTGGCATCCCCACCTCTATTCTTCATTTTGGTTCCGGAATTGTACCCATCCGTAGCACTCCGATCCGTTCTTCGGGGGCAAGACGACTGTTAGAGGCGAGCTCATGGACAGCGGCTTAGTAGCGACCCAGATGCGTTCGTAGCCAACGTGCCCGCGGGAATACAGGTCCCGAAAGGCGCGTCCGCGCTGGACAGCATTAGCCACACGCTCGTGAGCATGCAGCCCAACCAGCTCATGGAAGTCCTCGCGCAGATGAACGTCAGCGGCGCTGTTGTTTGATGCGTGAGTGGGCACATGCTGAGACACTTACGCATTTTGCCGTTTTTCGTCGCAGTTCGTCATCAACCAACCCGACCAGGCGCGGCAAGCACCCCAGCTGTCGTATTCTCTCTTCCAGACTCTGCTCCTGAACAAGATCGGGGCGCGTCGCCCCCGCACATCCAGCAGCAGCAGTATCCTCGGCAGCAGCACTATATACAGCTGATGCCGCCGTTCCCACCGCAGGCCATGCACCAGCTGCAGCCGGTGCTGAGCCTGACGCCGCAGCAGATCGCGGGGCTTGCAGACACGGAAAAGTGGCGATTATGCAGCTGGTAAGATGTTTTATTCTCCTGAGTCCCCGATTGCGTATTGAGGAGTCGTTACTTTTTTTCAGTGATCTCGATTCATGGGTACTCCAGGGACCACTTAAAACAGACGTGGGACTTGTGTGCCATATACTGTCCACAAGCTGTTGGTATCTCTGCTCCTGTTGTTCCACGTATGTAGGAAATATTTTGGAAACATTGTTAAAATGGACCTACTTAATTTGCTTGCCATGTTGTACCAAGTTGCCGTTTTCCACGTAACGGTCGTGCACAGATTCAATCTTATCTTATCAGTGACGAGGGAATATCTTTACATGAGAAAATTGCGATGGCGACGTAATCTAATCTAAATCAAACAAGTGTCAATGTCTGGCACCTTGAAGGCGCCGCGACTTATCGAGTCCGAGTCCGAGTCATAGCCATCCAAGAGCTATCGTCTTCACCACGAAATCTACTTAATTTTTTCACCTCTACGTTCGAAGAATGCGGGCGATTAACTAAGTCCACCGGTATACCCTGCTTCTAATAGGCATCGGCCCGCTGCATAGTGCATAGTACGCGGCGAGGACGCCTCTAGTGACCGAGCTCAACCTCCAATATGTGCTCCCGTGCGCAGTGCGGAACCGCAAACCTTCGAATCTGAGCCACTGCAGTCTCCAACATGGCGTAGTAATCGTCAATATCTGCACCTACACTTTACGATTTCGAAATAGAGGGTCGCAGGGCGACGACTTTCGGAGGGCGATAATTCGGATGGCTAGTCGTCAAACAGACCAACACGATACCCTCTCCCTGCTGGGCGGAACAGTGCGCCAACGCCCCTTCCCCACCTAATCTCAAATGCGCGGCCAAACTCGCTTTTGATCGGGTCGAGCGTCGTTACCGTGCAGTCAGTAGCACCGTCGATCCCCCACCGGGCTCAGCCCCGACCGACCTGTTACCGGGAACGATCCCGCCTCCTTCGGAGCCTCCCGACGGCAACGCCGAGCATGGGCTGTCGGCGCTGCCGCTGCCTTCCCTGCCCCCCTCCTCCGGCCCGTCTTACACCGTCTTGCGCTCCCTCCGACCGCCCGTCGCCACTGCTACGCTGTGGGCCCGCCAGGCGAATCGCCACCCTCAGCCCCTGCCCGGATCTCCCGACTGACTCACTGCTGCCATCGCTAACGTCGCCCGCTGCCCAGGGGCCCGACCTTTCATTGGCTGAACGCGTTCCAACCGGCTCATCCATCTTCAAGCTGCCGAAGCTCCAGCGCTACATTGATTGCACTGACGCCGGTGGTAGTGCCCATCTACCGGTTACCGCTTCGTGTACCTTGCCACGAAGCTTGCTCATGCCTGCCCCCCTCTGAGGCGATACATTAGCCTCACCGCTGCTCCCCTCGTCGTCATCCGTGCTCACATTGGCGGCGTCGGAGCTCCCGCGCGATGACAACGGCGGGTTAAATTCGTCCAGCTCGTCGTCGAAGTTTACGCTAACGAGCCTTTGAGCTCTGTGAAGAACGGCTGGAACAAACAGTGGGACCTATAGCTGTCCCAATGACCCCATTGCTCGCGCGCATGATCACCCGGTGCTGAGCATCAAAACATACCCGAAAGAATTAATTCGTAACCTGGCCTAACTGAACAGAGTACATGCTTCTACAAACAAAGGAATTATCACAGACAATCAATGGCCAGGCAGCTACTGTTCGGACAAACGGCACTTGAGCGTGGCATTGTCAAGACGTAGTTCCTCGTTGTCCGCCTCCAAGCGATTATTGGAAATTACTGCGCGTTCAAAGTCGTCCGTCAACGCGCGGTTTTTTATCTCCTCGGCCTCGCATCGCTACAGGGCAGAGCTCGGTCAACTTATTGATCAGACGAAAAGAAACATACACACCTGATGGAGATGGTACGCCTCAGTGAATGATTCATCTAACATTGCCTCATGCTTGTCCTCTAGTGCCCTGAAGCGCTAGAAGGAGCCATTCAGTCCATTGAAGGGGACAAAAAAAGACAATCCACTCACATGCTCTCGCTCGTCTGCGACGGTTTGCAAGCGACTAATCTCCAATTCCAGCTGTCTAACGATAAAAATTAATACCTAAGAATTAATTGTTAGCGACCAGCAATGATCATGAAAGAAAGTGAACAAGCCTCGGGGTCCGCTGTCTATGCGGAATTGCATTAGCAAATAGGCAACAAAAACCAACTGAACCGATGGCTCACCCTTAAAGCATCTTCTGGTAGAGAGAGTCTGATGCAGGACATGGTGAGTAGAGTTGGGATACGAAGAAGTTGGGATACGAAGAAGTTGGGATACGAAGAAATGAAAGGAAGACGGAGGGCAGCTTTTATATTTAGTGGAGACAAAGGATTGCTGGGCTTTAACATGCCGTCTGACATTTGCCGGAAGCTCGAAGCAGACTTAAATGTTGTGATCTGTGTATTTCAAAGCTTCATGAATCACCGCCCTCCGATTCAAAGGCGTGATCTTGGCACGATGCGTGGGGGAAAGCCTTGAGGGTTCGGAGTGTAGTGGCTCGGAATCAACGTCTTCAAGTTGGCCGACACATAATGCCCGCGGTAGAGGCAGAGCGCGCATGTTTGTGAAGACGAATGCCAACGGCCACAGTCCGGAGTCGTCATACCGTCGTCCACTTGGCTACGAAGTATGTCCCGCCAGGCACTCTGGACACTGCGCCTAGTTTTTCAATCTGTGAATGTTGTAATTAGTAGTCCGTGAACTTCGATACATACGATGGCTAAGAATGCCGAGAGGCAAACCAAGTTTTTGAAGAAAGTCCACGGCTGTCTCGCTGATATCCCTCAGACTCTATCTAGAAGGCATTGTCGTGAGCTGCCAGAGTGGAGACACACATTTAGTGAAGACACCTGTTGATAAAATGAAGTCAGAAAGGCAATTTGTTTAGTTAAGAAGATGTGGCAGCCCTTCTACTCTTAGCTTGGCGTTTTTGCGTCCTAACTATGCATGTGCGAGTCGCGACGACGTAGTGGGACCTCGAGGTATTCAGTTAGTATTCAGCTGCTCCAAAGCTGCTCACCAGATTCCAGAACACGTAATTCAGTATCTGAATGCACACGTGGTTTAGCTCCGACGTCCGCCAGCATTCCTTGGCTTCGTCTACCATAGAAATTGCACTCAAACGACTGGCAATGATTGGGCAATGAAGTTTGAATGAAGTAAGTATATATAATCGACACATACTTACGGACCGGAGGGGTAAGTATGCTTGTGTTTGGGCGTAAAATCGTCGGAGCTCAAATTCAAATCGTACCGAAGATCCGACCTTTACTGCACGTCGCTCTCTGTCCCTCCCTCCCAAAATCGATCCCTCCCAAAATCAAATCACATGCAACTGCGAACGTCTTTGACTTACTTACTATTGCATCCGACGGCTTGCCCTGCACACTTTCAAGGACTCGCGACTGCCATCGCCGCTTCGAAAGGCGTTCATCACCTGTAGTGTCGCGGCAATTTTCAGAATTTCAAGTTCAATGCAGTAGGTGCAGGTCATACCAAGAACGTTATGATATTCCACACCCGGAACTTACTTAATAAAGAATCCAGAATCTTGATAAAAAGCGAGAACAAGAGTCTCCCAAAACATGCTAGATATGCGACGGAGGCGGTGGCGACAATGGACCCGGGTTCTCTCATCTCCCGTCCAACAGCTTCAGAAAGCTATCCACGCCGCTCGGAATGCCCTTGTCATGGGCCTCTCCGGGCTTCGGAGCTGTACCTCCTCAAAGATCTCTTCCTTCCTCCTTGTGCTCCATGCTCCAGATACTTCTTGGCTGACTCGACCGCGCGCGCCTACTCCACCTCACAGAATTCAGCGTCGCGAGGACCTCGCGGATCGCAGCGACACCCGCACGGATCGCGCCGCGCAGCACAAGTATCAGCGTATTGCGCTCGAGGACATAATCGTCTGCAGCGACGGTGGGACGAACGTTTCGACCGGGAAGAGGTTCGCGATCCCGTCAGGCAGGTCCGCAGGCCTGGTGCTCATGCCATACGCCTTGGTGTTCACGGGCTTCCTCGTGATGATGTCGTACAGTTGCAATCCAGTGAGGCATATTCCAGTCTTCGCCATCATTGTCTCCTGCGCAGTCATCTCCATGCGCGGTCCTCTTCAGCTAGGCACCCTTGGCGTAGAACACGGTGCTGAACTTGATATCAACGGTCCGCCATAGGAACGGGAACGCCAGGTCGTCCTCGAGCGATGGATTCTTTCTGATCTATTACGGGCTTGACGAGCCCCTCCGCCGCGTCCTTCTCTGCGGGATCGATCGTGCTCTAGAGCTTGTGGCGCGCCTGGTAGAACTCGAGCTCTTTTCTCGTTGCAGTACCAACCTTTCCGTGCTTTTTTGGTCCATTAGCTTTACCGTTCAACGTCAAAAAAATTATATTCGCTGTGTAATCTGGCTAAATCAAGTGGGCCTTGCATGGCCCATAGTTTGCGGCTCAACAAGAGAGTTTGCCATTTAGTAGGGTCGGTGCCTATTGACACAACGGGCTGCGGCAAGCGCCGAGTCGAAGTGCCCCCGTGATCCGTGACATTCCTTTGTCAATGAAAAGTTGCCTGCATTTATTCCTGAGGATATCCCCAGGTTCTCTTTGCCCTCCAACCACTGACCATTGCAATGTCCACCACTATTGTACGTCGTTTTTCTGTTTTCAAATAAATCAATACTTTTCTAATCAGAGTCATGTAGGCCGACCTGCAGCGCCAGTTAGATCTGTCCGCGTCCGAGATCTCAACCCTCAAAGCAGATCTCGCCCGCAGTATGGAGGTGAGAATATTGCTACACTACACCGTCGCCTAATTCCTACTATTCATTGATAGGTACGGGCTGAACTCACAAATTTCGCCAACGACTTGGCCAAGCAACTGCAGGAAGCGATAGAGGTATGTATTTTCCTTTGTTTTGGTTCACAGCTACCGCCTAATGCAATCTCAGCTTCATGAGGTGACCAACGCAGCCCACGACCAATTAGGCCGTGAACTTGAGGCGGTCAAGGAGGATAGATTGCGGATGATGGCGGATCGTAATGAGCTAGAAACCGACCGCGATAAATTATTCCAGGAGATTTACCTGTTTGTGGTGAACAGCCTTGAAATCGCTAATAGAAGGTTCAGAGATCCACCACCGGAGACGTCATCGTCCGCGCCGTCGTCCGCGCTGCCGTTCTAGGCTCCAGTTCCCAGTATTTCGAAATACTTTCCGCATCTTGTATAATTAGAGCTTGTCAGAATGCTATTAGATTACATTTTTTGCCTGCCATATCAGCATGGCTCAGTCTCACCTTAGTCCAAGATACATCAGCAGGCGCTTTCAATGTAAATTAACGGTAGAATTGGTTGCTAGCTGCCGGTTAAGGCCCTTTCGCGGCTGCTTGATATCATCCTATTAATAATAGTCATTGATCTTCGTCCTACGGTATACTTATAATTACAGTGTGTGTCATTGTCCACAGCATCCGCCGCCTCGTCGTCCTCGTCGCTCTCTCTTCGACTCTGAGTTTACGGTTTATAGGCGAGCTTTCACGGCCTTGCCCTACGGAGTCCGCACTCGCTATTTGGTGGATGTGGCACGAATTCTTCCGAAATGCAGGTGCTACAGGACATCACATGATGTCCCGTGCTTGTGACAATGCGTGCGGTCACACTGATCAACAAACCAGCGCCCGGCCCAGCGCTACCCACTGACAGACCGACCACATCCAGACTTGATCCCGTCCCGTAAGTCATCCTCCCCATGCTCCGTGCGTCCCTGCGAGGAGTGCTGCAGCTCGTTTGTTAAATCCTGGAATTAAACCTGGGGCCGTTGCTAACAAACGAGCGGCAGTTATCTTCGCTCCACTGCATGTCCAGGGTCCTGAGCGCACGCGCGCACTAACAGCCCTTCTTTTCCTCGTGTACAGGCATGGAGCCCCCGAAAACGTGGAAAGTACACCCACCTCTGCAGGATCGGTGCCCACGGCCATGGCGATGTCGTAGACGCGGTCATGGAAGCCGTTCTCGCCATTCTTTCCCGGTGCATCGTCTCCAGCAGGAACGCTATGGTGTTCCAGACACTTCCCGCCCGCCCGCCACTTCCCGCCCACGCGCGTATGGAATCAAATCCGCCCGCCTCTTGCTCAGATCCGCCTCCAAAACTCCTGCCCTCTGCGCCATCTATCCCTCGTAACCATGCCCGACGCAAACGTAAACGAGAAGACGACGCCGACCGTTGCGAATCGGAAACACGGGACAAGGTCCTCGATAAATTTGTCCGGGACGCTTCAACCACCATCCCGTGACGGTGAACTTTGCAGACTTCTCTACCACCAGCGGCGCGTACTCCGCGAAGAACGAAATTAAGGACCACGCTCAAGCTGAATATCCAAGGGATGAGTTGTTGCAGCAGCGAGGGTTCAATCTGATTGAGTGGGATGGACTGTGAGTCCACCGTCCGCCACTGCGCGCCATGGACCTGACCTATTAATCTGCATTAGTACATACTTCCCCATTGTTGACAGCGAAGGCCGCATCATTGCTGTCCTAGTAGACCAGCTGCGCGACAAACGGTACAGGCAGTCAGCGCTCGCTGTTTTTAACCTCCCAGCGGACGAGTTCGCCTCCTTTGGCGACGACGACGTAAGCCATCGAAGAGGCAACTTCCCCGCCTTGAACGTCGGCGTCGCCCAGTTTACCTCGACAACCACCGGCACACGGAAATGGCGGAGCGTCTGTTCGCAGACGCCAACGTCAAACGTCTCCCAGCGTTTACAAGCGGTAAGCCCTCCCTAGGTTCTACATGTTTTTAAATTCAATGCTTACTCTAATGTGGCAGTTGCCGAGGGCGATGTGCGTGCATCGTTGACGCAGTACTGCGCCGGTGGGCTGTTCAGGTACGTAGACTACGGGTTCAGGAAGGAAGTAGACCTGAAGGCACAGGATCCTGGCGTCAATGCCGAGATGTGTCAAGTTCGAGGAGATCGTTGGGAGATGGGCATTGGGTTCATGAGTAGGTTACAAGACTTTATAAAAACGTAGATACATAATATATGTTATAGCCAGTGAATACGTGCAGAAAATTTCTTAGTTCTAAAGAGCGAAGACTCGGAAGAGAAGGTGCCTGCTGTGCGTGAAGTCCGCGTCAAATTCATTTCGCTCACCAGGAAACTGCGCCCAATTCCTTTACTCAACCTCACCGCATATGAGCCGGCCCCATACGGTGATAGGGTCGCTTTTAGACTACACGTGGATTTTTGCTTTTCGGAGCATTAAACATGTGTTGAAGGCAGATAACGAGGRACTGAGACGTGCYCTCGTCAGCAGTTCAAMGAAGGCGGATAATAGAATCAGTTGAGAATGGTCCTAGCTCATGAGTCTGTGACGATGGGAGTTATGGGCAGCGTCTCTATCAAAGGACGTTCCCTTGACAAACCGGGAGACAGTACAAAAACTCGCTATGAGACTCCAGCGAACCGTTCTAACAAGGAACTATTATCCCCT
>KN817731.1:3506-28436 GCA_000827495.1 Hypholoma sublateritium FD-334 SS-4 | reverse complement strand
TCCAGCTTGTCCAGCAGTAGGAGGGACGATGCAAAGCCACTATACTCGTCAGGAAGCGCCCTAATGAGTGTCATGCTTGCCAACTCATCATCCAGATTGGAGAGAGTGAAGTCCTGAAGCCGAAGATCCTGGATCCTGTGAATAGCAGTGTCCACCCTGTTTATGAGGGACTGCAGTGTCTCATCCTCCTGCTTCCTGATGCTGAATAGGTCATCATAGGCATTGAAACGAGCTCCTGGACGCTTCTGGAGGTGTATAGAAGCAAGRGCAGYCCACATCTTGACTGGATCGTCCGAAATGTTCGCAAAATGCACCTTCTGGTTGTCCTCCACAGCCAGGTARATGTARCCAGCTGCTTTGTCCGATTTGAGGTTCCAGGTGTCGAGTGCAGCCTCCTCAGTGTCCTTGGGGGTCGAGGAAAGYGTGGGGGCCTTGGATTGACCGGAAACAATGCGCCAGACGCCCTGGGAGCGGAGATATGCCTGCATTTCACCACACCAAGTTGGGTAGTTGGATGCATTCAGTTTTGTGAAGTTGGGCAGTGATGAAGAAGACATGGTTGTGAGCGCAGGAAACGTCGTGACGTGGTGTAAGTGCGAGGAGACGTGAGGGAACGTGTGATGAACGATGTGACGTGGCAGTGCGGCGGTAGAAGCAATGATGGAGTGGTTCCAAGCGAATACACAAAGAGTGAAAAAACAAAAAGTTGAGACTGTTTGTGAAAATTGAGTTTAAAGTGCTGTGTGTGCAGGGCCCATAACCTGTTAAAGGTAGCGAGTTCAGGAACGTGCAAGGCACCTGCTGACCGAGTTTTGGGTTCTCAGTGTGTCAGACAAAGTGGCAACAGAGGCCTGAAGTCTGAAGTGAGTAACTGAGTATATTGAGAGAGAAACAAGGTATCTACTKGCCTGAAGTCCGAAGTGAGTAACTAAGGACTTCAGGACGAGGCTCTGCAGCTACAAGTACATGCATCACATGATCAGAATGATCTGAGACTGAAAAGGTAATTCTAACAGTAGTGGGTCAAACAGCACAAGAACCCCACGTGTGAGGCCATCCAGTATAATGGACAGCCCTGCCACGATCTCGAGCAGTTGTGGGAGGCCTTGCATGGCACCTACAATGCTGCATCCGGGCGTCAATGCGACGTATCCATCCTGTGCCAGCTCCCGAACTGTGAGGTCAGGGAATGGGTGCATTTCTCGGCATTAGAACTCACACAGGCACTCAGTGCTTGTGCAGGCAACTCGGCACCAGGCCCAGACCATGTCATGTGGTCTCACCTCAAGCGGATTGTCGCGTCGCCTCCGTGCCTTGCGGGTCTGCTGTCGCTGGCTAATTCCTGCCTTCGGGTGGGACACTGGCCCCGACACTTTAAGGAGTCTGTGTTGGTGGAGATCCCCAAGCCAGGGAAGCCGTCTTACTGCATGCTGAAGGCGTTTAGGCCCATTGTGCTCCTGAACACTCTTGGCAAACTCATTGAAAAGATGATCACCAACAGGTTCCAGTTCGACATGATCAGGCTGGACCTAGTTCTTCCAAACCAGTTCGGCAGCGTGAGACAACACTCCACCAAAGACGCTGGGATTTACCTTATGCACTTGGTTTGCGCCGGGTGGGCTAAGGGCCAGGAAACTAGCATGATAGCTTTTGACATCACGCAGTTCTTCTCTTCTTTTAACCACAAGTTTTTACTTGCAGTCTTGTGACAACAGGGTTTCCCTGCCGTGATGGTGAAATTCTTTGAGTCACATCTGGTTGAAAGGTTCACAGCATACTGCTGGAACAACTTCAAATTGGATCCGAGACAGGCGGATGTGGGGGTGGGCCAAGGCTCTGCTCTCTTCCCCATCCTCTCGGCGCTGTATATTGTGCCTCTGCTGCAACTTTACAAGCTGGAGTCCCCTCACCTGGACACCATGCTTATTTCCTATGTTGATGATGGTACCATCATCACACAGTCCAGCAACTTGGGAACCAACTTGGTCACCCTCAAGGGTGCTTACTCAATCCTGTACTGCCTCTTCATGGTGTCGGGCCTTGCTCTGGAACACAACAAGACAGAGCTCTTCCATTTCACGTGCACACGAAACCCGGTGCTGCCCAGTCTTGACCTGGGCTACGCTCCTTTTACAGGGGAAACCCCTCTCACCCCCAAGGTCATCTGGCGATACCTTGGGTTTTACTTCGACTGCAAGCTCCTTTTCAATAAGCATGTGCATTACTGTAGCACCAAGGCCTTCACCACTGTCATGGTGATGGGGATGCTTGGCAACTCTGTGTGTGGCCTCCAACCTAAGGAGCGCCGCCTCTTATACTGGTTGTGCGGGTCATGCGTTGTGCCTATTGTGACGTATGGAGTTTGTCTTTGGTTTTATAACAAGGCCCCTATCAAGGGTGTTATGAAACTCCTCACTTCGATGCAGCGCAAGGCTGCTATCTGGATCATAGGGGCATTCAAGATGTCCCCCACTGGTGGGGTATAGGCCATTGCTGGCCTGATGCCCATCCACTTGCACATTCGGAAGATGGCCTGGAGGGCCCACTTCTGGACTGCCACACTGTCGGACACCCATCTGACGAGGTCCCTTCTGGAGCCTCAGTATCACAAGAGGGCGCTTGAGCACCCTGTTGCACTCAATCGGTTGTCTGTACGAGAGCACCCCAAACTTAGGGGTGCCATCACAGACACCCACTCTGAAATCCTCACCTTGACCAAGACCTTTGCATCTTGTGCGCTGGAGGCTTGGCCAGGACAGTGCCTGCTGGACTTGTTTCTGGCACGTACTGTTTTTCATCTGCGAAGTGAGTACCTGGAGCCTGAGCCAGGCACCCCACCGGACACTACAGATGTTGCTGCTTATCATGTCTGGCTATATGAGAATGTAGTCAAAGGCACAATTAAGGCCCACCTTGACGGCATCCGCGATGAGGCACACGCGGAGCCCAACACTGTTTACAGCACAACAGATGCTTCCATTCCTGCCAAGAAGAAGTACCAGGCTCTCACGGGCTTCGCACTTTTCCAGGGAGATGAGCAGGTTGATTCCGCCTGCTACATTTCCGGCAAGGTTCTTGCCCCAGAGGCGGAGCTTTCAACCATCCGCTTTGCGGTTGTCTGGGCTACCAAGGTACCTGGTTGTACTCGCATCATTATCTTCATGGACCATATCGCGTCAGCAAAAAAGGCCCTTGACCCCTCGGTACACTCTGGCCAGGGCCACTCCTTGGCGGTGTGTTGTGCTCTCCTTGTGTGGTTCGCCGCTGATCCACTCAACGCTCTCAAGTTCTACGACTGCCCTTCCAAGGCAGAGTGGGACGTCCACCATGAGGTCCACCAGTTCCTGCTGGGCCTCCCTCCAGTCCCGGGCCTCCGGCCCAGGATGACCTTGGATTCGCTCCGCAAATATGCGACGGATCGCTGCAATGCAGAATGGTGTCAGCTGTTCTTCCGCGACCCCACTTTTTCTGGTCGGCAGTTCCTACAACTGCTCGACCTTGATGACAACCTCATCAAGCCCTCCTTACCTCAAAGGGGGGAGCTGGATCCCTGCGGCCAAGGCGAGTACCTCACTCGTCTCGCGCATGACCTGAGCAATCCTTGGGCATGCACCAATCAGTGAGTATTACTCCCGATTCCTTCCTGATGAGGACCCTTCCTGTCCCTGTGGCAAGGCGGCTCTCGAGACGTGCAACCACATCCTCAACCACTGCCGCTGTTGTGGAGTGGATTACTTCTATGGGCCGACACGGACTCTGCCTGTGCTGATTCGTTTCCTTGAACACTTCCCATGGGTGTTCTTGTTCCGCCCTAAAGATGGGGTGGGATGAAGTGGCAGGGCCGCAGGGGTATTACTCCTGCCGATTCTGGCTGCTTTCTATGATGTGCCCAGGAGCGTATTGGCGAGCTCTGGCATTAATGGCGTGTGCCCCACACAATGCCCCTCCCACCCTCATCAGTGGCTGGCTGGCTTCGGCTGGCTGGCTGCTGGCAGGGTGCTCTGTTCGTGAACGCTAGGCCTCCACGGGTCAGGTGGACAGAGGGTGCGGTGTAGAGGCTCTCATCTGGCAGGTTTGTCCTGCTTGGCGAAGTGTGTGGTGCATGGTAAGCCTTAACAGTTCCATTCAACGGGCAGAGGGGTGGCTGGCTTCAGTGGGAGGCTGGGTAACTTAGGTTGCTTCCCAATGCCTTCAGGTGTAGGCCTGCATAGCCCTTGCTACACTCTGACGCAGATGCAGCAAAACTTTATACCAGCTCTTCACCCCATAATAGTCACAATGCATTGCCCCTTTCCCAGGGCGACCCTTTCGTCCAGCGCTACGACAGAGCATCACAGTCTTTTACCATAGTGGTGCGGTAGCATACATCGATTGTAGTAGTGTACCCTGCGGGTTGTGTTCGAGCACCGCGCAATAAATGGGGGCRCCAATGGGCCCTCGGATTTCAAAAAAAAAAAAAAAAAAAACACGTTTTGCGGTCTCTGGTGATGCTTACACCAAGCAGGAACTCTGTAGGTCCAAGATCTCAACATTCGAAGTGTCCCTGTAGCTGTTTGACCGCTCTATCAATGGCAGAAGTGTCCTTGCAAGCAAAGGTGATATCATTGATGTAAATAGGCACAAAAATGCGGACATGACCATCAGAATAGATGTAGACAGATCTATCTGCTTCAACCTATCTGCTTCAACTTGCTTGAATCCCATTTCAGTGAGAGCAGAGTGCAGCTTGATGTTCCACTGATGAGCAGCTTGCTTAAGGCCATAGAGCAATTTCTTGAGCCTGCAGACCTTGCTAGGACCACCCTCATGGAAACCATCAGGCTGTCTCATGTAGATGTACTCATCCAAGTCTCCATTGGTGAAAGCAGCGGAAATGTCCACAGAGCGAAGTTCCAGGTCCTCAGCAGCAGCTATAGCAAAAGTTGTCTGTATCGTTGCAGGGCATGGAGTAGGAGCATGCACATCGAAGAAATCTTGTCCGGGACGTTGGGAGCAGCCTTGGGCAATGATTCGTGCCTTGTAGCACTCAATTGAGCCGTCTGCATGACAATTTATGCGGAACACCCAGCTAGAGCCAATTGCCTTTTCACCAGGTGGGAGGTCAACAATCTGCCAAATGCCATTCTGGAGTAGGGTGTTGTATTCAGCAAGTGTAGCCTCGTTCCATCGCTCAGAATCACCGCTTTTCATAGCCTGCCTGTAGTTGTGTGGATCACAGGTTGAAGCAGCTCCTGCAAATTGAACATCCTCCATGTCTTCGTCCAAGGGCTCATCAGGCTCCTCGTCATCTGCAGAGTTTTTTTGTTTTTTTTGTTTTTTTTTTTGAAATCCGAGGGCCCATTGGCGCCCCCATTTATTGCGCAGTGCTCAAACACAACCCGCAGGGTACACTATTACAAGCGATGTATGCTAATGCACTACTATGAACCAGAGTCCATACCACTCTGCAGCCAGTGCTGTCATTTTTACGCTTCCTTTGCCTGTGGAAAATGCTAAGTTAATAACTTTAATTAATTAATAGCTAGTGTTTCTGTATTAATAGCATTGTTTATGCACAAATATATAGTATTTGTGCTCTATTTAGGTAGCTGAGAATTAATTCTATTTATTGGTAATTTTTTCGGAATTTTTAGGATGACTAAATTTAGCAAAAGCGCCTGGATTTTTCAGTATTTCACATTTTTCTCAATAAGGAAGGAGCTTAGCAGGATATTTTTGGTACAGGCATGTTCAGAAAGGGTGGGCCCACTGTTTCCATTTTGGGCAATATTTTCCCACACTACATATGTGGAAACATATTCCCAGCCTGCAGGCTGTAGCACAGCTTGTCACACCTGTTACACCGAAATAGGCAATGCTAATTGACGGCGTGGATGCATGAACCTTTAATGCTAATAATCATTGCTTGATGCATAATTCTAACAGTAATAGGTGTGATGAGGATGTTAGCACAGCCACAGGGTGGTGGTTACCAGAAAAGGAGCTGGGCTGTACTCACATTGTCATCTTCACGGACCATATCACATCAGCGAAAAAGGCCCTTGACCCCTTGATTCACTCTGGCCAGGGTCACTCCCTGGCGGTGTGCCATGCACTTCTTGTGTGGTTCGATGCTGACCCACTCAACACCCTTGAGTTCTATGACTGCCCCTCCAAGGCAGAGTGGGACGTCCATCGCAAGGTCCACCAGTTTTTGAAGGACCTCCCTCCAGTCCCGGGTCTTCGGCCCAGGATGACTTTGCATTCATTTCGCAAGTATGCAACGGATTAATGCAACACAGAATGGCGCCAGCTGTTCTTCCGCGACCCCACCTTTGCCAGTCGGCAGTTCTTGCAACTGCTCAACCTTGACGACAACCTCATCAAGCCCTCCTACCTCAAAGGGGGGAGCTAGATTCCTGCAGCCAAGGCAAGTACATCACTTGTCTCGCGCATGACCTGAGCAATCCTTGGGCATGCACCAATCGGCGAGTACTACTCCCAGTTCCTTCCCAATGAGGACTCTGCATGTCCCTGTGGTGAGGCGGCTCTCAAGACGCACAACCACATTCTCAACCACTGCTGCCACCATAGAGTGGATTACTTCTACGGACCAGCGCAGACCTTGCCTGCATTGATTCACTTTCTCAAATGCTTCCCATGGGCATTCTCATTCCGCCCTAAAGACGGGGTAGGATGACGTGGCAGGGCCGCAGGGATACTACTCCTGCTAATCCTGGCCGCTTTCTATGACATGCCTGGGAGCTTTCGGAGGCAAGCTCAGGTGTTAATGGCGTGTGCCCCACATATTGCCCCTCCCGTCCTCGCCGCAGCTGAAGCTGCGGCGGGGTGCTCTGTTTGTAACCGCTAGGCCTCTATGGGTCGGGTGGACAGAGGGCGGGGCATAGAGGCTCTTGTCTGTGGGATTGTTATGTGTGGCAAAGTGTGCAGTACATGGTAAGCCTTAACTGTTCCATTCAACGGGCAGAGGGGTGGCTGATTTCAGTGGGAGGCCAGGCGACCTCGGTTGCTTCCCAACGGCCCTCAGGTGTAGGCCTGCGTAGCCCTTGCTACACTCTGACGGAGATGCGGCAGCCTGTGCGCCCCATAATAGTCACAATGCATTGCCCCTTTTCCAGGGCGACTCTTTCGACTGCCACTTCAACAGAGTGGTACGGACTCTGTTCCTTAGTAGTGCATTAGCATACATCATTTGTAGTAGTGTACCCTGCCGGTTGTGTTCAAGCACCACGCAATAAATGGGGGTGCCAATGGGCCCTCGGATTTCAAAAAAAAAAAACAAAAAAAACAAAAAAACTCTGCAGATGACGAGGAGCCTGATGAGCCCTTGGACGAAGACATGGAGGATGTTCAATTTGCAGGAGCTGCTTCAACCTGTGATCCACACAACTACAGGCAGGCTATGAAAAGCGGTGATTCTGAGYGATGGAACGAGGCTACACTTGCTGAATACAACACCYTACTCCAGAATGGCAYTTGGSAGATTGTTGACCTCCCACCTGGTGAAAAGGCAATTGGCTCYAGCTGGRTGTTYCRCATAAAWYRTCATGCAGACGGCTCAATTGAGTGCTACAAGGCAYGAATCATTGCCCAAGGCTGCTCCCAACGTCCCGGACAAGATTTCTTCGATGTGCATGCTCCTACTCCATGCCCTGCAACGATACAGACAACTTTTGCTATAGCTGCTGCTGAGGACCTGGAACTTCGCTCTGTGGACATTTCCGCTGCTTTCACCAATGGAGACTTGGATGAGTACATCTACATGAGACAGCCTGATGGTTTCCATGAGGGTGGTCCTAGCAAGGTCTGCAGGCTCAAGAAATTGCTCTATGGCCTTAAGCAAGCTGCTCATCAGTGGAACATCAAGCTGCACTCTGCTCTCACTGAAATGGGATTCAAGCAAGTTGAAGCAGATAGGTTGAAGCAGATAGATCTGTCTACATCTATTCTGATGGTCATGTCCACATTTTTATGCCCGTTTACATTGATGATATCACCTTTGCTTGCAAGGACACTTCTGCCATTGATAGAGCGGTCAAACAGCTACAGGGCCACTGCAAATGTTGAGATCTCGGTCCTACAGAGTTCCTGCTTGGTGTCAGCATTACCACAAACTGCAAAACATGTACAATCGCCCTCCAGCAGCATCAATTCATCCTAGACATCCTAGAACACTACAATATGTCCAATTGCACTCCAGTTTTGACGCCTATGGCTCCTGATCTCGTTTTAATCAAGGATATGGGTGCTTCGACACCAGAAGAGCAGAAATTCATGCAAAATGTGCCCTACCTCAGCTGCATTGGTTTGCTTCAATACCTTGCTGGTATGACCAGGAGTGACATTGCACAAGTTRTTGYCTATCTAGCTCGCTTCAACAGCAATCCTGGCCCCAAGCACTGGGCAGCAGTCAAACATCTACTTCGCTATTTGAAGGGAACCATTGATCACAAGTTGCACTACTCYGGKGAGCTGGGTCTAGACATGTTCACCACCTACTCYGATGTGTCTCATGGYGATTGCAAGGATACTGGRCRCTCTACAGGTGGTTATGTGACCATTATGGCTGGTGGTGCAGTTGGCTGGAGCAGCAAACTGCAGGGAATCATCACCCTTTCAACCACTGAAGCAGAGTTCATTGCAGCTGTTGAAGCAGGCAAGAAAATAGCATGGATGCGAAATGTTCTGCATGAGTTCACTAGTGGCTACAACCTCTAATCATTAAATTATGGCTGTTGCCACAAGCTCATATTATTATTGCCACATTGCCATATGGTTTGAAACAACCCCATTTCATTAAATAATTGGCTTCAATGATCTTATTCACTTTATTAGTCATATCATTCTGAATTCATATTGTATTTCATTATTTATTCCACAGTGGTATTCATATATCATATGGTAACTTCATATTTCCTTCTGTTTCATTATTATATACTGTTTCATTTAAGATTGATTTCATTATAACAACCATTTCCTATTTTATTACTGCTATTTTTCCATTTTGGGTCTATTTGTTTGGTTTTTGATAAAATCAATATAGGTGGTGTGACCTACTGGCTGCCTCATTTGGCATTTCTGGCTTGCAGTCATATAATATTCTGGCCTCAAATTTGAACAAATATAAATAATATCCCTTCCTGCCTGCCACATGYTGTTAATGGCATATTCCCAAAATGGTAGTCACAGCATTCCAAAGGATGGGAAGGCCAAAGCTATTGAAAACAGGTGACTTGGTTGATATTTTCAATAAGTTGGCTATTACTCCATATATAGTAATAATATATATCTACTTTAGGCAATTCAAAATCTGTAATAAGATCCACAGGTTAATGAAGGCTGAATATCTAATGAAATATAGAGGTATATGAAAATATGCATATCAACAGTGTAATGAAATTGTTGTGTTTATGAAATACAGCTTGGTTGTAAAGTTATGAAATAGAGGAAGTAATGAAATGTATATATTTAATGAAGCACAACATAATAATGAAATATATGAAATATTGATATTAATGAATGTCTGACTGCAATGAAATGGAACTTATATATATGAAAATAATGAAAATATATTGTATTGAAACTGGGGTATTTATGATTTATGAAGTTGAAAAACTCAATGAAGCCAATTATCCAATGAAATAGGGCTGTTTCAAACCACATGGCAACGTGGCAATAATGATATGAGCTTGTGGCAACAGCCATAATTTAATGATTAGAGTTGTAGCCACCAGTCATGAGTTTTGCTACTCTCTTGACTGTCCTTCCACTCTTCACATGGACAACCAGTCTGCTATCAGTGTCTCAAAGAATCCAGAGCATCATGGGCACATGAAGCACCTAGATCTCTGCTTCTACTGGCTTAGGGATGCTGTAAACGACAAAATGATCTATCCTTCATTTGTTCCAACTGCTGAGCAAGTTGCAGACATCCTCACCAAGCCATTGCCTGCAGTCAAGGTCTAGTTCTGCAGAGATAGGATGGGCATCCATCCTTAGTGTGTATTTATTTGTTTCTTTTATTTCATTTTGTCTTTAGATACTGCTCAGGTTAGGGGGGGATGTTAGAATTACCTTTTCAGTCTCAGATCATTCTGATCATGTGATGCATGTACTTGTAGCTGCAGAACCTCACTCTGAAGTCATTAGTTACTCACTTTGGACTTCATGTCTTCATTGCTGCTTTGTCTGATATGCTGAGAATGCGAAACTCGGTCAGCAGGTGCCTTGCATGTTCCTGAACTTGCCACCTTTAATAGAAGCTAGCCAGCCACTGATGAGGACGGGAAGGGCATTGTGTGGGGCGCATGCCATTAATGCCTGAGCTCGCCTCTGAAAGCTCCTGGGCATGTCATAGAAACCTGCCAGGATCAGCAGGAGTGATACCCCTGCGGCCCTGCCATGTCATTCTACCCCATCTTTAGGGCGGAACGAGAATGCCCATGGGAAGCGTTCGAGGAAATGAATCACTACAGGCAAAGTCCACACCGGCCCATAGAAGTAGTCCACTCCGCGGTGGCGGCAGTGGTTGAGAATGTGGTTGCGCGTCTCGAGAGCTCCCTCACCACAGGGACACACAGGGACCTCATCTGGAAGAAACCGGGAGTAGTACTCCCTGATTGGTGCATGCCCAAGGATTGCTTGGGTCATACGTGAGCTGTCAAAGAACTCGTAACCGCAGTATGCATCTGGATCCACATTGCACAATAGTGATTTGTTGAAGATACTGTTCGGCTTTTCATAGCTGAGCCGTGAGCGTGGCTGACTTTGTGATGATGGAGGCGTGTACATTCCAGAGTGCGGCTCAGTCTCATCGAGAGTAGTGATGAAGGCTCGTTGCGTGGGTTCATCGGGGGATGAGCAATGTTTGACGGGTGCATACGTGATGTAGAGTGTGGATTTCATGTGGGACTGCAAGGCAAACTTGAACTGAATGGCAGATAATAAATGACGGACCTCGTCTGCGCCCAATATTTCATCCACAACTGCAGTGCACTCCACCGCTCCAATAAGGAATTCGTGTTCCTGATCATCAGATTCATTGTCGGAATTGGCGTCTGTTGATCGGTGCCTAGATAATCTGTTGGGGGCTTTATGATGATTGGTGCTAACATGATGCATCTCGAAATTGAAAAGCTGGAGGTACTGAATCCATCTAGTCATAGGGGCATTGGGGAGGTCAGGCGTATTAATCATTTCTTTGAGAAACTTAGTATTGTGCTCCAGGATAAAGTGTAGACCCCAAACGCAATGGCGTAAATGCTTAAGGGCCCTGAACACGCCATACAATTCGGCCTTGGGTTGTGAGTACTGATTCTCGCGATCGCTGAGGGTACACGATCCGAATATTGCCGGTTTCTTCTCACCGTTTAGGAGTTGATAGACAACCCATCCAGCGCCGTAGAGTGCAGCTGCGTCGACAGCCACAATAACTGCGCCATTGACAGTTTTCCTTGAAGGAGGGAGAAATAACTTAGCAAGTTTATAGTCAATTGCAACTAATACCGGCATGGTTGAAACCAGTTGCATGAGCTTGTCCATGGCTTGCTGCGCGGCAGTGGGGAACTCAAAAGCATAATCAGAGTCTTTGGTGAGAAGTGTGAGGGGCTTAGCTATTGTTGCGAATTCCTTGATCCACTTCCTTCTGCATCTGACAGTTCCCAGGAAACCACAGACTTCAGTGATGTTTGCGCATGGCGGCCAGTTGAGAATCTTTGAAATTAACCCCTTCTCGAGGTGCCAGCCTTCGAGTGACACTTGTGTACTGACAATCGTGAGTTTTGGCATGACGAGCATAGTTTTCAGTCCTGAGGCTGTAATACCTGTGGCAATGAAACATGCTAGGATGTGGTCTAGCATGGTAGCATACTCATAGACAAACCTCCTGATAGCCGGATTATCCTTTATGGGTTCGTTATTGTATGTTGAAGGCAGGAAGGCAGTTCTTTGATTCTGGTGTCATCAACAAAAGGATCAACATTATGGGGTACATCACCTTGCAATGCATGAAGAACACAGCACTGAAATTCTTGCATCACATTGCAGCTACCTTGTGGAAGCATGCACTGCTTGAGTGGTCCAGCAAGGGAGTGAAATACAGTCATTGCACACAAGTTTTCGTGAAGTATACAGGCATCAAAGCCTGAAAATAAATCAATAGAACTGTAAATAGCCCTACCAACAAATCCTTCAGCAAAGTTTTCAACGTTGGGGAGTAGCGCAGAGTCTCTGATAGTGACAGAATTTAAGTCTCAAAGATCAAGAACCATGCACACCCGAGTGGGGTCCTTCTTGCCCACGCAATAAAGTGAGGATCAATAAGAAGACATTGTTGGTTGGAATTGGCCAGCCTTTGTTTGCTTGTGTAGCTCAGAACGCACCAGCTCTTCAATGGTGCGCGGTAGGCGGATAGGCGGACGCTGCCATGGCATGTGCTTGATAACTGGAATCTCGTAATCAGGATAATATGTGGACAAGGCATTGGTGTGTAGGTGGAATGCAATATCCACAGGAGGTTGTGTACCTACAACCAACGTAGTTAGTAGATATCAATAGAAGGACAACTCACCACAATCCTATCAGACATGGTGTGTGAATGCAAATCAGGAGTGTTTTGTGAGGGATTGAAATCACTAAGGACTCGCTCAAGGCATTTGCTCACTCACGCAGTCAGAAATCCAAAGAGAGATAAATTTCTGGGAACCAGTCCCCTACAGATATATGGTCCTACATGCGAGATACGCCCAGATCATGCGCATGCTCCTATGCCACCTGGGATGCCACAGGAGTAGCTGAATATCCAATTTGTACCCTAATATCATAGTTTAGAGTGTCTGTTTGAAATAAAATAGTTGCTTACCAACAATATGCGTCCCGTATCATGCTTCCTCCAAGAATTGACCAATGGCAAAAGTGTATGTGTTGGCCGAGAACACAGCTGTTCCCCTCAGTGCTCCATCAGTGACCAGTTTATGGTCTCAGCCTGACAACGACAATGCAGACTGGCGCGGTGGGAGGTACAAATCAATGGAAGGTAGAAAGAAAAAGTGGATAGAAGAGATAAGGAAGATAAGAAAACACCCGCGGAGGGGGATGGAAAGAAAGAAAGAAAGAAAGGTATAGGCTAATCGAACGTACATATATATCTGCCATAATTTCCCTTGCCTTCCACGGTTGACAGATGCTTCCCACCACAAACTTTACGTGAGTTTTGACATGTGTGCGGGTGGGCACCTATTTTTAAATGGCATGTACTTGCGATGTGCACGTCTTGGCAGTTCGGCAAAATTTCATAAGGCCCTATAAGTCCAGTGGATTGCTCGCGCATCCAATTAGCAGTGTTTATTACTTTGTTTTATTTTATTTTGTGAAGAAAACAAGGAGGGAAAATATGAACGAGAATGTAATGGCGACGTGGTTGGTCTACGGTCCACCAGGCCGTGTCTGGAACACAGTGCCACAAATGGCCCAGGAATCCCGTCCACACCACTCTGTAAAGATGCAGGCAATACTCCACTGCCTCTGTTGCAGAGGATTAATCACACCATTCCACTGATCAATGAAACTAAACAGTATCCGTGGTGTCCATCGTGCTGCCCTGAAGCGTTTAGAGCACAGTGGGCTGAGAAGTGAGATGCATACCTTCAAACAGGCAGATGGCAGATCACATCATCAGGCAACAGTATGCTGATGCTACTCATTCCAAAGCCAAAGGGGGAGGGCAAAGAACCCAAGCTGCATACTGTGATAGATCTGCATGAGCGGAATAAAAACATGAATAAAATGACCTTGCCTCTTCCTGATATTGAGGGGATGCTGTGCCGAACTGCGTCAAAGCGTTTCTGGTCTGCAATGGACATGACCGCGGCTTACAAGCAGATTCGGTGATAAGGTCGACTCCAGGCTATGCGTGGAATTTTTGAAATTTGGGACATTTGGCAGTAATATAAGTCCAACTGAGAAGGAACTGAGATGTGCCCGCATCACGAGTTCATTGATAAAGAGGATAGAAACTGTTGAGAAAGATGCTAGCTTGTGGGTCTGTGACGATGGCAGTTATGGGTGGCGTCTCTATTATAGACATCCTTTTAACAAACCGGGAGACAGTACAAAAACCCATATCGAGACTCCAGCATATCAGTCTAACCAGTGTCTAAACTATATCACTACCAAGGGATTTATGTGTGGTTCAACTGTCTTGAGAAGAGTCAGAACGAACATAACATATCTATGACAGAGGGATAGTATGACACGTGATCAACTGATCACGGTCAGCGCATTTAGCAAATGTTTCGAGACAGAAGTCCAAAGCGCTTGTTAAACTAAAAATAGGACATAGTGGCAGTCGCCGGTATGTCATCTGCAGAAACGAATAGAAAGTCATCGCAACACCGTTATCTCAGAGAAAACAATAGTCTGAGAACGACACTTCTGTTTTGAGACAGAAGAAGTCTAGGAATCTCTCAGCTAGTAGGGTCAGCAGGTTTCGAGACAAGGAAATATCTCCCTTATCTCGAATATCCACGTGAGCTCCATCACCTCGAGGTGTAGAAACCCTATGCCCATATTCTTGGCTTGTTAGAAATGATTTGTTATTATTTAGATTCGAGACTGAGACCACACAACTTGTACAGTATATAGCTAGCTAGAGAACATTTCCAAGAATCAATCAATTGTACCCTACATTTCTAAGAAGCGTCTCCAACAGGGAGGGGTGTTCAAAGAAACAAAGGATAAAATACAAGAGATTCCGTGCTTTGAATAAAAGGTTCATTGTGTCATGATTTTGTGCAAGGATTTAGAGATTGTTCGAGTTTTTATGGTCCAACCAGGATCTGCATTTGGATGCCAAGGAGGATCCAAAGTGTTTTGGCAGATACCATCAAGAAAGATTCACAGTCGAAGGAACTTGCATCGGAATTCAGCAAACGATCTGCACCGCTGTCGCACAGCACAAAAACTGGTTACCCCCAAAATAATAAATAAAACTTATACTACGTTCCACGATCATCAGTAATAACGAGCTCATTGTGTAAAATTGTGTTGAGAAACAGTTGCTATTTGAATAATTCCCTATCAAATAACGAACTTGGGGCAGTGATAGTGATTCAAGATAGAACTGAGATAAAAACAAAACTACCCTAGGGAGTACCGCACACTTTAGATTATATACTGGTGAAGAGCGTCGCTCGATCCTAGTTAAGATCTCACTCTGCGGGTGTTTGTTTTGTTTTCGAGGTTCGAGTCTAGACCCACAGTCAGCCTCTCATTGGATCGAACCTGATCATGTTGGCCGCATGGCTGTTACAACACTGGATGGTAATATGGTCAGTTTGGTTATTCAGATAGGCGACTGCAATGCCCCTGCAATGTACCAAGCTTTAATGAATCAGCTGTTCTTGGCTTACATTGGCCAATTTATAGACATTTACTTGGATGACATTGTTGCCTACTCAGATACACTAGCTGAGCATGAACAGCATGTCAAGACCATCCTGGATATTCTCGAGATGGAGAAACTTTACCTGAGCAAAGATAAATTCCACTTTCTGGAGTCAGAGCTTCATATTCTCGGTTGCATAATTGACGACGAGGGTATCCGGATGTGCCCTCATAAGGTTGACACAGTGGTAAACTGGAAAGTTCCCACTAACCATGATTTACTTCATGGGTTTCTGGTGCACCTATTAAACCAGAAAAACTTGTCTGGACAGCAGGCGCATCGGGTTGAGAAGATTAGTTGTTTTGACTTTCATGTTGTGTATGTGCCGGGTAAGGAAAATGTGCTGGCGGACATGCTGTCTCGCATGCACTTGGCAGATGTGCTGGGGACTGTGTGCGCCAGGAGTGAGTACACATATCATGACATGGTTGACGACAACTCACCTGTGGGAGCAGTCACACAGACTGACATGCTGATTCTCTCAAGCATCAAAGCTGTAGCCACCGTCCCACACCGTCAACGACAATCCATGGCGCCCACAGAGACTGGTCGTGCGGAAACTTCTTGTGAATTTGCGGCATGTCAGCATGATAATTTTGTTCTATGCGGCCCATGCAAATGAATGGAGGGCAGGTCAGAGGACACTGATCAACCCAGCAACAATGCAATCACTGAAAAAATAAAGATTTACATACCTGTGCATGCACATGTTGATGTTGCAGATCCTATGGCAGTGCCAGATGCACCCCCACAACTGTTTGTACCAGAGATACCAAGCGTGATGGAGCTGGTATCTCACACAAGTCACAAAGGAATGAACATTCTGGAGGACATTGGTGGATGGTACAAGGAAGACACATTCTTTGAAGTCATTCTCGCCAACCCAAAAGAGTTCTGCAATTACTCAATAGAAGATGATTTGATCTATCTAAAAGAGAATGATGAGAAGCAACTATGCATTCCACATGTTCTAATCAAGGGACAGAATGTGCGGGAAATCATTATTGATGAAGCGCACTCAATGCTCACGCATTTGGGTGCTGCTAAAACAGTTGACTATCTATGTATGCAAGTATGGTGGAAGTCACTTGTTCTGGACACAAAGTCCTTTTGTGATACTTGCAAGACTTGTAAACACAGCAAGCCTAATAATCAGAAGCCATACAGTCTCCTTAATCCTCTTAAGGTTCCTACACAGCCTTGGGAATCAATTGGAATTGATTTTGTAGGGCCATTGCCACAGTCTACAAATAGGCATGGCAGCTTTAACATGATTACAGTTGTAATCCGCCTTCTGATGGGAATGGTACATATTCTCTCAAGCAGGCAGAATGACACTGCAGAGAACATTGCTGAGCTAATGTTTGATGAAGTCTATAAACATCACGGACTTCCCAAGCATATAATCAGTAACTGGTGGGTGGCACTTTAATCATTAAACTGTGGATATAGCTACAAGGTCATCTCAAAACTGCCACAGGTTCAGCTGGGAATAAAGTAAGATTTATTTCATTATAGCTGGATTTCATTAGTTTTATATTTCACATTTCATATGGTCCCAGGCTTTATTGAAGTTATGAAATAGGTTTCATTAATTTTGAGTTTCATTAAAAGCAGGTTATTCATTATTATGTGGTATTTCATTAAATATCCTTGAGTTTCATTATATAGCCGGTATTTCATTGAATATCAATATTCTCATTAATCTATAGGATTTCATATATTCTTGGTATACTTCATATATACTGCTATTTTAATATTTATGCTAATTTCATTATAACTTGTAATGAAGTAGCCCTGTAATTTTCATTAGTTTAGGGCATTTCATTGGTAATAGGATTTCAATAAATATATAAACTCTGCAATTTTGTTACTTTCATAAGTTACTTTTTTTGCCTGTGTGCTATTAATAGCAATATGAGTTAAAGTCCAATTAATGAAGCACCCTTGAGACTTTATGAAAGCAGCAGATCTGGTCTTTGCCAAGCATTTGATGGTTATTTAAAGCCTCAAAGTTTGCTTGCTTGGGCATAAATGCAGGGCAACAACCATAATTTATATTTGTTTGAATTTGAGGCCAGAATGTTATAAAATTGAGGCCCCAGCCTGTAAAAAAAGCCAATTACAAGTCACATATTGTGTATTGATGCAATCAAAAGCCAAACAAATAGCCATATATAGATAGATTCCATTGTTGATGAAATCCCTACTACTGAATGACAATAGCCATATTCAATGAAAAGCCTGCTATATAATGCAACTCAAGGATATTTAATGAAATACCATATAATAATGAATAACTTGCTTTTAATAAAACTCAAAATCAATGAAATCTATTTTATAACTTCAATAAAGCCTGGGACCATATGAAATATAAAATATAAAACTAATGAAATCCAGCTATAATGAAATAAACCTTACTTTATTCCCAGCTGGATCTGTGGCAGTTTTGAGATGACCTTGTGGCTGTATCCACAGTTTAATAATTAAAGATGCCACCCACTGGTGAATCAGTGACCGGGATTCTTTATTCACCAGCCAATTTTGGTCACGGTTACATGAGCTCATTGGGACTAAATTATGCATGTCCAGTGCTTACCATCCTCAAAGTGATGGGTCCACAGAGCAAGCCAACCGCACCATCACTTAGATGTTGATGACAAACAGACCAACTGGGTAGCTAAGTTGCTCTTTTTGGAGTTTGCCATCAACTTAGCTAGATTAGAGACTACAAGCTATTCACTGTTCTTTTTGAACAACGGAAGGATACCTTGTCCGATGATCTGGGACTCGGCACCAAAAACTGAGTACCTGGCAATCTGAACCTTTGCACTGCAGAAAAAATTAGCTATTATTGCCGCACATGACAGCATTTTCACAAGTAGCCACTGTCTGCACATATGAAGCTGAGTAGTTACCTAAGTAAAAAGATATATCTACAGCAGAAACTACCCACTGGGCAACTCATGCATGCTCTGCCTGCCAAATGGCTACATTTTGAGTGCTATGACATGCCTTTTGCAGTGCTGTGCTTATTTGTTTGCACATTGATGCACATCAAAAGCCAATGTGTGACCTCTTGCTTGCCTCTATTTACATTGTGCAGGCTCACTCATATCATATTCTGGCCTCAAATCCAAACAAATGTAAATAATAATYATCAGCCCAGGCCTAGCATGGGAATAACACCCAGGCCCAAAATGGAAGGCCAAGCTGGACTTTGCCAAATTTGGCCCAAGTCCATCTTTTGGGCAGCAGCATCTGAGATTGCAAAGTTATCTAATTTAATTGGTATCTAGCTGATAGAAGGCCCTTATTTCATTGTTTTGCGCACAGATCACTGAAATTTCTTCCATATACAGATAGTTTATGAATTTTAGGGAATTTTAAAAATTATTTCATAATTTTCTGAGGGGGTCAATTTTGCAAATAGGCAGTTGTTCAAAAATTCATTTTGCATTTTACTAAATAAGGAAGCCACCTACAGTGATGATTTTGGTATATTTGGATAGCTCTGAATTTTCTGCTAATTTAGCAATTTTTTTCTCATTTTTCTATTTTTAGACTAGCTTATATAAAATCATTGCTACAACATTAGGAAACAGTGGCAAGTGCCCATTTCATGCATGTGGGGGTGGGCCTTGGGCAACTGCCCTATGATATATCAGTGGGCAACTTCCCAAGGCTTTGGGCAGTTTCCGCTGTGGATATATCACTCTACTTAGGCAACTACCATAGGTTGATACATGAAAACAGCAGCCATGGTTGGTATTTTGACTGTGCATGTAAAGCAGAGTAAAGCAGATGCATGCTGCCAACTGGAAGAGACAGGTGGCTCCCTTTACAGAAGGAGATCTTGTGTATCTCTCAACTAAAAATATATCCTTTCCTGCCAGCTTGGTAAGAAAGTTGGTACTGAAATATATCAGGCCTTATAAGATTTTGAAAGATTTTAAAAATCACTTATATAAGCTTGATTTGCCTGCATGGATGCGACAATGTGGCATTCATGATGTATTCCATGCTATTTTCTGGCTGCATGGATAACCAAATTGGAAATGAATCCAGTGAAGGGAGTGAATGGGCCGTTGATAGGATCCTGGAACACACAGGATCTGGCACCAATTCCAAGTTTGAAATTCAATGGCAGTTGGGGGACATTACCTGGCTACCATATGATAAGATATCTCATCTCGAGGCACTCAACAAATATATCAACTTGTTGGGTGCTACATCCATTGGAAATTTGCCAGCTGGAAAAGCAAAACCTCCTTTAGAAGATCTCCAAATCCACCTGGGCACAATCATGCCATACTTTACTTATTCTCCAGATTGTATATCACCCCTTCCTCCCATCACATTCTTTGAACTTCCCGCCAACTTCTTCCCTTTGAGCCGCTTCCACTTATTCTCATGGCCAACATTGTCAAATTCCCAGACATTGACAACTGCGCTCTCATGTGCATTGGTCTCATGTCCTATATCCTACATGCTCCCAACAACCCACACCAGTCTACTCTTGTCTCCACCGACACCATCTGTCTCTTCTGTGAGTATGCACAGGCTATCAAAAGCCTCCCCATCAACAACTTTGCAGTTCTGCTCCCCAACTCTGCTTTGGGCTATGAAGACTTTGCATCCACTTTCAACATGCATGCCAAGTACATTGACCCCATGTTCCCACTTCAGTGGAGCATGGCCCAAAACCGCTATGTGAGCCTGTGTGGTCCGGTCATCAAATACAACCACTTCATGCTGAGTGCATACCCGCTGGCTGCCAATGCACCCAAGTCTCACAAGAAGGCTAAGGTGGTGCAACCCACTCCAGACTGTGATGACCCCTGCATGTCTTTTGGGTTGGTCAAACCCCAGACCGTAAAGCACATTCTCAAGGCCTCTGTCACCGTTGCTGCCTGCCGACTCGAGGCCGGTAATGGTTTCTTCAGTCAGCGCGAATGTCACCGCCACTCCTGTAACCACACGCAAGGCTCATTCCATCATGCTTCCCACGACACTGCCCATCCATCCTCTAGCAAGAAAGCCAAACACACGGTCAAAGCAAAGTCTATGGCGAAGACTCAGCAGGCCGCCGGGACGAATGCCCCTAACACCCCCGCCGCTTTCAGTGCTGTTACCCCAGATGCCGCTAATACCCCCGCCGTGCCCAACACCACCACCACCGCTGCTGCCGCACCTGCCCAAGACGTCAAGATGCCGGATGCCGATGCACTTACTGCACTTACCCCCGCCGCTCTTGCCAAGTTTTGTGTCACTGAGGATGGGCTTATGTCTTTACTTGCTGGACTTGTCTCCGACAATTCTCGCATAAAACAGATGGTCCGCAACTTGCTTGCCGCGATCCTCAACAAGGGCTCTGTGAACAATGACATCGACGCAGATGGCGATGACAATGTTGACTTTAAAGATGCCAATACCTTTACAGTTGGGCCCACCCATCCTATTAACAATGCCGCAGCCCCTATTGCTGCTTGAAGCCATCATAAACGATGCCTGGAGGGCACATGTAATGGATCAGTCCCTTTTCCCGTACTCTCCCTCACGACTCCTGCTTAAATAATCTTCATATGCTTTTCTTTATCTTATATTCCACATTCCTTCTATCCTATGCCCAGTATCCCTACAAATATCTCTTACATCATCCTCTAGTTCTACAGTATATAAGTTGTCCTGTATTCAAATTCAGGACCCCCAGAATTTCACAGAAATTTAAACTGTCTTACCAAAGTTTTAACTTATTGTGTGCCAGCTTGTGACTGACATTACTTGCACAGTCCCATCTGTCATCAGACTGTTACACTCTTTACCCATTTTGTTGCATTTGCCTATCTATCTCAGTCAGTTCTGCTTCAATTCCTTAGCTGTTTTTTTGAGGCTGTGGTGCTTTGTTGATGCTGGTGAAAGATAGGACCATGGGGGTCAATATTCACTGAGATATTAAATGGTCTATCTTGCTGGTGATCAAAACAGACAAAAAAGTGAAATTAGTAGGCTATTCACTTCCTTCCACTTCACCTATTTACATAATCAGACTACCAAATTGAAGATATAGATTGACTGATCCTACTATTAAAATTTGGAGTGCTGAAGCAAAGTATTCATAAAGATATTGAGCAAGCAATAGTTGCTGCAAGGTTTTGACCYAAAAATAGTCAAAAAAAGCGGACTACATGTCTATTTCTCACCTTCCAGTGCTCCTATTCACACATTTAAGACATCATTTGAAAGCTACAGATGAGCTGATCCTTCCTATGCATTTAAATGTGGAGGAACAGCAATATTTGTGGAGGAATTGAGTGGTACATCTGCATGATCTATTTATGTGCCAAGTTTCTGATCTAAAAATAGGTACAAAACAGCGAAGTACATCCACTACTATCTTTTTGCATCCATCCCTTAATGATTTTCTATGCTGGGGGAAACCCATTGATAAATTTCTAATAAATATAAAAGGCCTATCCCAGCAAGAATGGAGGGATTAGGTTTATTTAATATTGAAATACAGGCATATGTATAGTGAAAGTGGCCATTCTGATCACTTTTTTGGGAGTGTGGGAATATTTGATGTGCCCACCTAAGATCTAATTACAAGATCAGTGAATTTCGCTTTTTTGAGGTGTGTGGGAATTTTTTATGATGGCAAGTCGGCACAGCACAGGCATGGCTACTTTTTCAAACTCAGCTACATGCCAGCTGGTGCCGGAAAACATTCTGGGCAAGGCATAGAAATAAATTACTTTGATTTTGGCTTGAAAATGGCTGTTGGGCAGTTGCCCAAGAGCTTGGGCAACTGCCYCTGTDGATGCATGGRACTACTTGGGCAACTGCCCATATCTAATACATAAGACTAGCAACCACTGGTATTTACATGAATTTACATTCTGTTTCAGCACCTGACACTCCTCACGCTCTAGCAGATCAAGCGACAGCTTCATTATGAATTCACAAAGGCCCAGTCCCAGCAAAAGAAGGTTGAAATGGGCTCATCTGACCCCGTGGCCACCCTTACCGCCAAACTCACTGGCAACACTGTTATAAGGCCTCGGTTGGGAACTTCATATATTGTCTGGGGCCCCAGCAATTACTGCTTCATTGATCCAGTATTTCAAGAGTGTGTGTGAGATGGGAACATCCTGGCCCAACAGCAGGCAGCCCTTCATAGCACAATCTATAAAGAAATGTTCGAAGAATTTTCAGAAAATGAGCAGCAAGAGTGGGCAGAAAAAGCAGAGCATGAGGATAAAGAGGCTCTTGAAAAGATTTCTGGGCCTCTCAAGGCTAGCCCCTCAACTGCTCCACAGGATCGTCAAAGGTTTGCAACTTTATGTTACTATTTTGATGCTTGTTTCACAAGCTTGGCCTCTGTTTTCAGGATCATTGAATGCATTCTTCAATTTATGGAACCCATTTTGAATCTCCTTGCAGACCACACCAGCTGGAAGATATCCCTGATTGCTGGGGGGCTAGAGCCAGCAGACGGTGGTTGCTTGGGCACAATGAGGTACAAAATGTTTATGTATCTCCAGTACATGTGTCTTGATACTTTTTAATATCCTAGTGTACATTCAGGAACTATGTCTGGCCTGGTCAAGATATTGTTTGGGCAGTCTGAGTGTGTTGCATTCAAAGAGGTTATACTGCCAACTTTCACAAGATTTCTGAAGAAATGCTATAGTAAGCCTCTCCAGCACATTTTCCAACACTGGAACTAACATTTTTTCTCCATCTCAGCTGTACAGGAGTGTCAAGACCAAGTTCTGCCAGACAGTTTTGAATTTTTTGGGCTAGTTGGGCTCAAGGAGCATGACGGGGTTGAGATTCATAGAATTGAAGACAACTGGTCTATTGAAGAGGACTACATGAAGACAGTTGCCCCCCAATCTAAACCCATGCTGAAATCAAACTACTGTGCCACCTCCACAGACCGTTGGACAACAAAGTCCACAACAAAGATGTCTCAGACCATTCCTGCAATTAAATTCAGACCCCCATGGAACAGCACCAAGCCTATTGGTGTTAATACTTCATCGACTAACAGCCCAAACATGCCGTCTACTTCTCACACCGCTCTTAACTCGGAGAAGTGCAATATCAACCCTTCTAGCAAATCAGGTCCTCCATCCCATGGACCCACTCTGCCTGTCTCTAGGGCTCAAACCCCTGGCTCAATCCCTTCAATGGATGGCGGCACGTCACTTTCTGCCTCTCTGGGACCCACACACATTGCAGCACCGACAGAACCAGTCAATACAGATGCAACCGCACTAGGTGCTTGTGACCTGGATGGATAGATACATGTTCAGTAGCCAGATAGTAGTCACATGACTGAGTCTATATGTTGCTCATCAGTTGTATTAGCTAATTGATTTACCTTTTGCTCTTGATCATCACTGGAGCCATGAATCCCTATGCTTGAGCTTGTATTAGTAACTCCCCTTCTGAGGATGAAACAATCCTCCTGAGGGTCAAACAGGTCCTCCTGAGGATTACACAGAACCTGCCTTGTCTGGCATTACTAGCACCAATAGGCTTCGGGCAGTCCTTCTGCTGTCCTCTCCCCTGGTGCACACCTCAGGCTTGCCCTAGGTCTCTCCCAGGACTTCCCAACCTTCAGCCTGAAGACCCAAGCACTATGATGCTTATCCAGCAAGCGTTACAGTGCTTTTCTCACAGTGGAGCATGGTGTGGAGGCTGCTCTCGAATTGACAGGGTCAGCAAGTTTATTTAGCATCCCCAATACAGCACCTGCATACCAGGACTCTCTACCTCCATCAACCCCCTTGCCTACAGAGGTACTGGGGCCCCAACTAGCAGCCAATCCCATCGCACAGAAAGCAAATACTCACCAGTAGCAGCTGTACTCATATATGAAGTATAGGAAGTTGCCAGACTAAGTTGTTATATCCACATGAGCAACTGCCCAAGGCCTTGGGGCAGCTGCCCAAGGCCTTGGGGCAGCTGCCCAACAGCAAATCTCAGCAGCCCATGCTTACACTATTGCCAACTGGCTAGGTAGTTGCCCAGTGCCATTTCTGGTATCACCTGGCATGTGTCTGAGTTTGAAAAAAGACCAAAAGCCTGCCATGGCTGAGTTGCCATCCAAAAAAATTCCCACAACCCTCCCAAAGGCAAAAAGCACTGATGTTGTGATTAGATCTTAGGTGGCTGTGTCTAATAGTTCCCACACCCCTCCAAAGTAGTCAGAATGGCCACTTTGAGCATCTATATGCCTATATCTCAGTAATGGCTGGGCCAAATTTCTCCATTTTTGCTGGGATAGGCAATTTAGATTTATTAAAAATTTATGGATAGGTTTCCTCCAGCATAGAAAATCATTAAGGGATGGATGCAAAAAGATGGTAGTGGATGTACTTCGCTGTTTTGTACCTATTTTTAGATCAGAAACTTGGCACATAAATAGATCATGCAGATGTACCACTCAATTCCTCCACAAATATTGCTGTTCCTCC
>KN817730.1:23015-33609 GCA_000827495.1 Hypholoma sublateritium FD-334 SS-4 | reverse complement strand
GGCTCTCCACTCATTGTGAACCCACTCCGTTTGCAGCTCCTCGATTTCAGCGTCGGTCTCCGAAATGGCTCGAGGGCGAAACACGTTCATCAGGAAAACCTACTTTTTCTCTGGGTGGCTCTGAAATATACCTAGAGATACCAGGAGATACCGGGAGATAAAAAGTTGAAAAGATACCAGGAGCAAGGTCTACCTAAGTGAGACTTCCTAAATGTCTCTAGGTTGCTTTGAGATAGACTCAAGTTCTACCTAGATTGGACTTAGATACACCTAGATTRGACTTAAATTTGCCCCAGAGACAGCAAAGGGTGTCCTTGATCCCTCTAGATTGCTTGTAGAGTAGCAAATATATCTCTTAGAGTATGACAGTACTGGTAGATTTGTAATAGAAATTATATTGTTTTTAAATTAATACAGGTAAATACTAGATATAAGTAGATGTAGCTGGGATGGGGACGAGACGAAGGAATGTAGCGGTGGTACCTTCCGCAAACTGTCTTGACCGCACAAAGCCCAGGCGGCACCGCTGGCACAGCGGGCGGCGGGGGCATGAACGGCGGCGAGTCCTCGTCCGCCCGCCCAGCATCCGCACCCGCTTCGGCAGCGGCGACCGCAGCTCCCCGTCCGTCGTGTGCGCGATCTCGTCCATGAGCCGCGCCTTCGGGCCATCGTCGAACGACGGGATTACACATCCCAAATTCAGCCCCGCCCCCGCTTTGCGCTTCGCCCCGGTCAGCCTCTCCTCCGCGGGCGGCACGCCCACCCCGCCGCGTCCCCGCCAAGCGTGTGCGCCGCCTCCACCTCGCGCAGCCCGGGTGGCACAATGAGCCTGGGGAAGGGTCGTCGTGCCCAAGGATGGCGTCGAGCGTATCGCGCCGGCGTGCATGAGTTGTCGCGCTGGCCTTCGCCGGCGGCAACTCTCCTTGTACCCAGCCACTGTACCTGCGAGCTGCGCAGCAGCTATGCCGCCTGTGGAAACACGATTGGTGGTTTCCGTGCGCCGGCAGCCTGTGGGGCACTAGGTCGAGGACGCCATGTTGCCAGGCTCGCGCTCGGAGACGGCGGGGCGCTCTTCGTACTCGAGCGCTGAGCACGGGCTGTTTTGTGGCGGTATCGGAGGTGTGTGGGGCGACGGCGAGGACGGCTGGCCTTGTCCCTGCGACGGGCAGGGGCAAGGTGGTGACGGAGGGCGGCTGACGGTGAAAGCTGGGATGTGGCGGAGAGCGTTAGTATCGCAGTATCCGTCAGCGACGATCTCAGGAGCGCAGACGCAAGCGGGGTACGCACCGGGGGTCGAGACGTGTGCAGTAATCAGCCGCAAGGCACGCGAGCTGCGTGGGGTTACGCTGGCTGCAGGCTGCTGCATTGGGCCATCATCGACGGACGGGGCAGCACCCTCTGTGTTGGCGACAATGTGTGTGATGCGGTCGGGCTCGTGGGCGCACCGGTGGCGAGGGCATCACGGATGGCAGCGTTGGGCCAGGTCGCGGTCGCGGCGGAAGGCTTCGGCGTCGAGGTATGCGTCGGCGGGGAAACATTGGGGAAAGGTGGTGATAGAGGACGGCTATGGGCGGGGACTGCGCCATGGTGGACAGCGTTGGCGTCGTGGTATATGTCAGTTTCGAGAGTGCAGACGCAGCAGCGGCGCCGCAGCGTCGTTGAGCGGGGTGATGCACCGGGCATCGAGACGCGGCCAGTACTCAGCCGCGAGGTATGCGAGCTGGTCGGAGGCCACGCTGGCTGCGGTAGGTCATCGTCAGCAGGCGGGGCGGCGCCCTACAAAGGCGACGGTATGGGCGATGTGGTCGGACTTGTTCGTGCGCCGGCGGTCTGGGGCGAGGTTGCGACGAAGGGGAGCAGCGGGCGAGGTCGAGGTCGTGGCGGAGGGTGTCGTCGTAGCGGTATGGGTCGGCGAGGAAGGGGCGGGCAGGCGTTGGCGGTGATGAGCTGGCATCTGAGTAGCACGCATGGACTTAGAGACAAAAAGAAAAATTGGAGCGGAGCTTAAAATACATCACGTGCCGTCCTCGTGCGACGCGCCTCCGCCTTTCGTTGTTTGTTGATTACAACTTTGAATCCTCTCAGCGCGGCGCGCGCGCTGCGTCGCTGGCCGCTGCTGCAGCTCAGCAGCCGTGACGAATCTGCGAAATGCGTTTCGCAGATTCGTCACAGCTGCTGTGTCACAGCCTCGCTCTTCACCTGCAACCCGCCGGCCGCGAGGCGACCAACGTCGCTCTCGTCTGCAGCCTATCGCCCCGCCTCGCTCCGCGCGTCCATTCTCGCCTTCACCCCGTCACCCCTGCACTTGCCGAACGGAGACACCGCTGCCCTCGTTCGTCGATGGATCCATCGTTCCCCTCACCGCCACCGTCTCGAAGAACAACGCGATCCCTGACGACGCCACCCCCATGGACTACCTGCGGCGCACACACGGCTGGGAGCACTGGTCAGCTCGCGGCACGATGCTTGAGCAGGTACGCACCGCCGTGTTCCAGCCAGCCCACAGCTGACTACCCCGCATGGACAGAGCGCGCAGACGCGCCCCATTCGACGTCTGTGGGGCCTCGCGAGCTCAACGAAGCTCCTCAAGGTGAGTCCTCTCGTCGTCTGGTACGGACACGTCATGCGCTGATGCGGCGGCTACAGGATACGCGGCACGACAGCGAGGCGCGCGCCTGCTCGACGACGACGGGCTGACAACGGCGAGGATCTGCGGGAGTCACCAACGCTGGGGCGGCGATATCGAGAGGTACGCACCGTATATTCACCGCCGCTACATCTCCCAGCTGACCAGGTCAGGCAGCGCGCCACGGACAGCGCCCGCAGGACCCCATCTGCGCCCGGACTGCCGTAATCGACGCCGCCGCCGCGTTCCTCCGCATTCTAGGGGGCGCGCACCAGCGCGGCGGGATCTTCGAGCCCGCTATTCGGTCCCCAACGTGTCTGGGCCGACGCGGCGGCGTGCAGCGGCGAGAAGAGCGGCGCGTCGTACGACGATCGCGACAGATACACCACGGTGCGCAGTTGCTCCATATCCGCGCTGTCGCACTGCTGGCCGCTGCACACAGTGCTCCCGGGGCCCTGTCGCTGCGCTCGACCAGCTGGGCGTCAGCGCGCCGGCCATGGCGCGGTCAGCTGGGCTCATTGCCCCGCCTCCGCTCCGGCTACCCGTTTGAGACCCCCCCCCACCGTCGATACCGACGGCTCCATGCTCCCTGTGGACGAAGATGCTGCCACCGCAGCCGGCTTAGCGTCTGGCGGACGCATCCGGCACCTACCCCCCGCACACTGCCGCCCTGCTTCACCGTTTCGGCCCGCCTCCTCACCCCCCCCCTGCTACGCACCCTCCCCACCATCCTCATCGTCGCCTGCTCGGCGCCCTCACCCACCCGCTCACCGCTCACGCTTTGACGCTGCGCCGGACAAATAGAATGTACACACGGCTTACCGGGTCTGCTGCCACATGCCGCTCACGCCGTCGCCTCCGTTGCCGCCTCCGTCAGCACGGCGGCTTGGATTTGTCGCCCCTTCCCCCTCGCGCTCGCCTCCGCTCTGTGCACCGTCCGCGGATTGGACCCATCGCCCCGCCTCATCTGCGTGCGCCCACTCTTGCCTTCACCCCGCCGTCCCCGCACCTGCCGAACAGAGGCGCAGCAGCCCTCCTGGACGTCGTCGATGGACCTATATCGCCGCCGTGCCGAAGACCGACGCCCTCCCTGACGCCGCCACCCCCACAGACTACGCGCCCGTCCCCGTATCCCAATCCGGCGCAGCGTTGGGCGGGCAACGAAGAGCAGAACGCCGGAACTACCGCACGTCCAGTTCGCCGTGGGTGGCTGTCGTCGCCTCCGCCCGTCGATATCTGGGGCGTGCACGTCGTTGACGACGGTGGTTGCGACGGAACAGGAGAGGAGAGTACAAGCGCGGGCGCGTGAGGGCTGTAGTGTGCATGGCCTCGCCCTTGCTCTCGTAGAGGAGCGCAGCGAGCGGTACAGAGGTGCCGCCTTCCCGTTGTGGCTCAGTTCCGGCTCAGCGCTAACCCTGCTGGATCGGATGGGGGGATTTAGCGCATTGGCGCACTGTTTGATTAGTATAGTTCCATTAAACGTAGGTTATATAGTGAATAATATACTTTTAAATACAACTTCATGCAAGCAGGAGAAGCTAAATATGAACTACACAGTATAGTGGTGATATATACAAGTTATTGGTACTAATGGGTCTTGAAGCATTCAAAAGCAATCTACGGCGCTTCCAGGTCACTCCCAGAGTATTTATGACTACTTATAGAGCATATCAATTGAATGACGTGTCATGAAAATCAATTCAGAGATATAAATATTAGACTACGCGTACCCAGGCTACTTTTAGAATGTGTGAATTTCCCAGAAGCGCCCTGGGAAAAAAAGTGGTTTTCCTGATGTTGGGCGGCGGCACCGGCAGCTGAATGCAGTAATCCGCCCCATCCGGGACCGTCGATCCGATAAGAGATTCCATCTGGGCAAACCGGTCATGCCGACGGTTCAAGCGCGCACCATATGTCTCCAGCCTCTCCAGTACCCACGTATTCTGCGTCGACAGCGCCTCTTGCCATTCCGCGCGCATGTTCTCGACGCGTTTGTCGATGCGCTCTTCCATCCGCACGACCCGCCCGCGAATTTCCTGCTCGAAGGTCTGTTGCCGGAYGGCCATGTCGTGCACCCTCTCCTCAAGSTCTTCCAGTCGACGATCGACCCCGTCGTAACGTCCGCGGACGCGCGAGACCCGCTCGTTGGCACGAGCTACCTCGGGGAGGAGGGACTCCTCCATCCGAGTTTGATCCCGGTCGAGTTGGAACAGCCGCTCGGCAAGGGCGCCTGCCCACTGGGGCATTCCGGCGGCGTGCGATTGTTCAATCGCGTCCATCCATGCGGACTTGCTGTTGGGGTTGTCTATGTCGTCGTCGTCGTCGTCGTCGTCGTCGTCGGCCCCCTCATCCTCCTCATCGTCATCCTCCTCCGATGGATCGTACTCGTCGTCGTCGGATCGTGCACGTTCCTTGCCTTTGCCCTTGGCTTTCTTGCCGGCCTTCGGTGGCGGACRGAGTGCGGCGGCTTGCCGGATTTCCAGGGAAGCTGTTGCCGCTTTCTTCTTTGCGGCTTGTTTCTCTCGTGCCGCTGCTCTCTCAGCCGCTGCCGCCCGCTCGACCCGTTCCCTTTCCGCCTTCGCTTTTGCCGCGCGAGCTTTTGCTGCCTTCTCTTCCTCCGCGCGGCGCTTCGCTTGCTCTTTCCGCACCTGTTCAGCGTGCTCGGCTAGCACTTCTGCCGCCGCTTTATCYGCAGCAGCTTTCGCCCTTGCCGCCACGTCGTCCACTAAAAAACATGTCAGATATTCATCCCGCTTTACGTGCCGGAACACTTACCAGTGCCTGACTTTGCTGCCGGGGCTACAGCTTTCCGCGGCCTGGGCTTGGGACGGGGGGGAGCGGATTCTGCGGTAATCAGTAGGSAATGGCGGTATCGTTTTGATGCCGCTTACCTTCCGCCAATTCATCCTCTTCGYTCTCCTCCATCTCCGTGACATCGGCACGGCTCTTGCCCTTCTTCCGCRCACGGATTGGTTTGCCTCCYTGGACACAGCGGTGGCGGGTCGTCGCGCAGTGGTAACACGCCTTGAGCGTCGACCCGCCGCGCYTCTTCTTCGACGATGTGCCCTCGTTGTCATCGTCGCCACCCTTCTGCTGCACGCAGTGCAATGAGGACCTGGCGCACCGCTCGCACGGTGGGACGATGGCGATGTCGGTGGGGAGCGGCGTTRGTCGCTGTCMGGAGCCGCCGGTGGGTTCCGCTGTTCGGCGGCGTTTGTTATCGACTGGCGGCGGTGCTGGCGCCTGCGGAGGTTCGTCCTCAGCCGGGGACACCCACTCTTCTTCCGTCGGGCGCTTGCGCTTTCCCGAGGAGCCTTCGCCTTTACCGTCGTCCATGTCGACGTCCTCGGACTCCTCGTCGATTGCCTGGAACGTAGGGACGGGTCGTTCATTCCGGCGGCCGCTCCCGGACTGTTCATTCCCTCRTGGCGGCGGCAAGGGGGAGAAACGGACGCCGCTGCCTTTGGCCCTCGTGCCGCYAGCATCCCGCAGGGGGTCTTCCGGGTCCAACGACATGYGGACCAGCCCCGCGCTGATCTCGTCTGTGCGGCTGGGTACAGGGGCATCCRCACCGGCAGTTCCAGCACGTTCCTTGCGGCCCGTCTTYGCCAGAAAAGCATCGACCCGCGCATTTTCCRACGCGTAGAACTCGGGTGTGAGWGTTTTGGCCTTGCGCGCGGCCTTGTAGCGGGAGGAATACCCCCAGAGGTACGCGGGGTGCGATTGCCGCAAGAGGTTGTGATCGGGGTGCCCGAGAATTGCAGTCTGAGGAAGGTTAGTGCTGCTTTTGTATGAGCACACAATGGATACRCACGAGGTTTCCGCGCTCCCGCTCCGTGACTTCCTCCAGGTTCCCTTCCCTCACAGCTCGTCGTAGCATTCCATCRACCACGGGAATGAGCGCGGCAGCTTCGTTGGAAGAGATCTTGCGTTGAGCGGCAGACATTTCGGCTGAACGGAGCGGGTGGCGGAACGGCAGTAGTAGAGGGATGGAAGAGATGTGTTGATGGAAATCGCAATCCATCATCAATCAACCATGTCATGTGACACGTAAACAGTTGCCAAATTTAGAACTGTGGCCGCATCAGCCCCCGGCATGGGAATCACTGATTGATCTTATCGTCTACAACCATGTCCTCCAAGAAAACCTCRCCACGCAAGACCRCTTCTGCTCCCAAGGGTTTCGCTATAGGAACGATGGGGGCCAACCACGACAAATATGTTATGCCACACTTCATGGTGCYGGCCTACGAGCACAGCTTACTTATTGCAGAGAGCACCGAGCCTGCCTCTGCTCAAGCCGCCACTGCCGACGATCAATCTCCCTACGACGAAGTTGAGGGGATCTTCATGAACATCCCGGATGATCCRGTGAGTCTCTTGCCGCATTTTCCGCTTTCATTCCTCTTATCCCAATGATAGCCAATGACCTCAGAGGAATTATTGCAAATACACAGGTGGATCAAAGCCATTCAACAGAGGGACGACATTTCCTACGACCAGGCATGCATGCGGCTTTATGCGGAGCAATTTGAACGCCTCCAATGTGCTGATGAAGATAGCAAGGCATGGAATAATTTGTTGGGGAGCATCAAGATATCTTTGATTGGGGTAGAGGATGATAAGAAGCAGGATCCTTAGGTCAATTTGTTGCAAAAACTTCGTAGAATTTATGTTTGGCCTGGGCCCCAATGTGAAATAGCGCCGCTGTATATCGGCTACGGTGTCGGCGACATGGTTTCCTTCGACGGCGGCATTGTAGAGCTCTTGCTGGGCTTCTAAGAATTCCTTCCGAATGCCTTTGAATCCTCCTGGGTTGACCATGAGAGCAAAGAAGGTTGGTAGATGCCGGGAACAAATTGAAAAAAGTGAGAGAAAGGTGAGAAAGGTGAGTGGGTGGCAAAACACGCTATGTCACGGCAAACTCACGATTACGGTAGTCAATCTCTTCGTAAAAATCCATCTGGGCATGGGGCCAGACTAGCGATTTTACGAGCGTGAAAGTGCCGAGATCAGGGAGGGCGGAGAGGAGCGCGCCGCGCGCTCGATCGGATCTATTTGGCGATGTTGTTATTGAGGGTCTGAATCCGGCAACTTGAGATCCCAGCGCTAAGCGTTCAGGTGCTTTCCATGACCCCCATCGACTTCTCACTTAAAACCCCCCACCCCGAACGCGCTATGGTCACCTCCCCTCCCTCGCGCGCTTGCTTTTCTTTTTAATAACCTTGTCACTCCTTTCGCAATGGCCAAGCGCAGATCCTCCAAGGCGACCAAGACCAATAAGGGCAAGTCGAAGGCCGCCGTCTCGTTCAAGAGTCGTGGGCCCATGGACCATCGCCGCCTTACATACAAGCAGGCGGGCGTCTCTACGACCACGACCGCCACCGGTGACGATTCCCGGACAGACTACAGGCGCATTATCACCGGTACCCGAACTTATTTCGATGAGAACGGCGGTAAGTACAATGTGCTGTAATACAAGACCTGAAGCTAATGCTTTGACCTGCGAAGATGCCGTGAAGGCCCTCAAACTCATCAAAGACACCACCACGACGGCCATCGTCCTCTTCGATCGACTGGCCGATGCGGACGATCTCTCCGATATCTCTGAGTTTGAGCTGGAGGGCGCCAAGGAGGTTCCTTTGCTCGAAGCCGCCCACGCCGAAACCCCTTCTTTTGACATCAAGCCGACTGTCAGATCTCCAGCCCCGTTTCCCATGTCCCCTCCCAGCTCTGCTGGGGTCTCTGACAACAAAGATGGGTTTGCGGACTGTTCCGAGGACGAAGGGTGGTCTGAAGGATTTTCCAATGCATCCAACTATAACCCGCCCCCCCTCAAAGGGCCACGATCTGACTACGTCTTCTTCCTTCCGCGCTGCAGTGAGGGATCAACTTCCAGTGCCCGCACCACAGTTCGCCGCTACGTAGGCTCTGCGGCTTCTGCAGCCAACGCTGTGGCTCCCACTGTGTCCGCCGCCCCTGCTGCTTTGGCAGGCTCCTCCGCTACCACTCCTTACGGAAGTTTTGCCAACCCCATTGTCATCGACTGAGACTGAAGATAATGGCTTCAAGGACTTGTTTTAGAAAGCATTGCGCACCACTCTCCTTTACTTTTACAACAAATCTAATGCACTTTGGATGGCTTTGAACCTCAGGCCTTCGACTACCTTCTTTCCGATACACGCCAACCTGCAACCGCTCTTTGTTTGATACCTTAATCATTTTAATGAGAATCTGTTTGAGTCCACTGCCCCATCCTAATTCAGAAGTTATGCCCCCATACCTTCCTGGATCCGAAATGTGTGAACCCGGCTATCATCTGTGCAGAGGGCTCTAGTTTGCCTTGTGTGAAATGGATTTTTGGCAGCCGAAAATGTGCAAGATTCCATCCTAGCCGATCCTCCCGAAGAACCTCAGATTTCTTGATGACTGATCTTCCAGCGACCCTCTCAATGACCTAAACACTGTTCGTGCTCCACTTGGCAACCTGCTATCGCCTGTGCTCCACCGAGAACACTGCCGAGAGACCGCCCATTTCGCCAGGATAACGAAACGCGCTTCTCGGTGCTCAGTGCTCTCGGAGCTCGGTGTTTGCATGCTGGCTCAGCCGCAGTATGTATGGATCAGTCGCAATCCAACCGGAAATTGAGCTAACACCGATTGACAGGGAGCAGCACCCCATAACCTAAACAAATCTCCAAGAACACGGCGCCAACAATTCGTGTACGAAACATATTTGCCGCCGCGGTTGGTCGAATATAGCCCATTTAACACAGACAATAATTCTAACAATCCACAACTTTTTCAGCGTCCGTTCATATCTATTCCGCAGAAACAAGGAGCTACTTGACGCTTCTCCAATGCGACGCCGCTACTGTACCGCATGGTTTGCTGTTTAACGTGGTAAGTTCTACTATTTCTAGATCGTAGAGCTGCCACACCGAGCTCCTGCCGCCAAGCTTCGATGACATAAATGTGTTGGACTAAACGACAGCCGCGCCAATCCCCCATTTATATCACTGAATCGTATGTGAGGTGTGACAGAAACCCTGGACTTGCTGCTCCAATAGGTATGTTCGCAGTATCGGCGCCGAATTGTATCCTTACAATATTCTACCTGCCAATGTTCTAGCCGCCAATCATTGCCTTCGATGGCTTCAACCTCACACATCTCTCAACCTGAGTAAACTTCAATAAATGCCATGACGGTTCATCGTGCCTTCGATGGCTTCAACCTCACACATCTCTCAACCTTAGCAAACTTCAATAAATGCCATGACGGTTCATCATGCCTTCGATGGCTTCAACCTCACACATCTCTCAGTATTAAATGTCAATAACGGCCATGATGGCTCATGAGTCATCACCATTCCTCCTTCACCTCACCTTCACCTCTCGGGCCACCGGTATCGGCCGCCAACACTTTGTTTTAAGTTTATTGTTAATGAATTTCTTTTGTGCATAAAATTATCAGGCGATCGCACGCCTCGGGAAGCATCCTGCAGGCTGCCTTAAGTTATCTCGTTCGAAGGTTGTCGCGGTTCTCGGTAGAGATAATCATCTCGATAGCATGCGGCACAATCTCGATGAAGACCGCACGTCCAAACTTCACAACTGAGATTCTATAAATGATTCGAGATAATGAACGGCCTGTAGTTTTTTCGAGAAAGCAGGAACTGAACGTAGAAATAGAGCGTTTAATGTTTCGGAAAACCCAGACTTGTCATATCGTCAGTGTTCAACAACTTTAGGACACCAGTAGCCGCTGCACTCATGTATCAACTATGGGCAGTTGCCACCTAAGGTTCATGCATCCGGGAGGGTAATTGCCCGGGGCTTTGGGCAACTGCCCAACACCAAATCTAGACCTCAAGTGCTTACACTTAGGCCAATGTCGCTGGGTAATTGCCCAGTGCCATTTTCCGGCAGCATCTGGCAAGCAGCTGAGTTTGAAAAAAAGCAGGAAAA
>KN817729.1:26062-36803 GCA_000827495.1 Hypholoma sublateritium FD-334 SS-4 | reverse complement strand
TCAGGGTCCCACGGTCAGTGGTTGCGGAGCGTGGGGTGGATTAAGATCTGGGGGTTTGCGTTGTAGGCTCCAACGCAGGTGTAATATAGATAGGTACGCCGGGCGCGTCAGGGGCGTACAGGAGAGTAAATAATTGGTTCTAGATATGGTTTTGCATATTCCGGATCTATTACCTGCCCACATACAGCTTTGGTTACCTTCGATTTTTTTGATACATGTAAAATGTACGCAATTAAACAGTGCCAAAGAACTGTACATGTTCAACGTAAAAGCGTCATAAAGTGGGCACATGGCGCAACATCAGTTGAAGCATTTAATCAACATCCATGTATTGATCTACTCGAGTTAGATATTCAGCAATGCCGTTGAGAGCCCACCGTGTCCATTTTTTGACAACGACAATATTTCAATGGTACATAGACGGAAACAAATTAAAGTAATCTACTTGTTCGACCTTGCTGAGCGTTTGAGAAATTCTTGATAAGTACCAAGTAGTTATGCGAAGATAGAAACCAGAAAGTTAAAACAACATTAAATGCCTGCAGTTCTAGCGCGCAGATCGTATGGGAGCATACAGAATCAATTTCACAGAAAACTTACACATCATACATATCCGCATCATCGGAGAAATCAGGCAGGACCCAGCCGYGACACCGCTGACTCRCCCTCACCCGCGCCCCCACGCCCGTAAATCTCCCCGTGCTCAAGCCACTGCAGTGCCAGCTCGGCCTGCTGAACAACATGCCGCGCCTCCTCGCGCATGCACCCACCACCCGCACCAAGCATACTCCGCCCACCCAGCGCAGAGTGCAACACCCCACCAGCACCCGCACCTGCACCGCCAGGCGACCCCACCCCGCCCGCGCCGAACGCCCCTGCACTGAGCGGCGCCGGCGCCGGGCCCGCGACGCCCCACTCCACCACGCGGCGCAGCGCAGCGAGCACGCCCGCACCTGCCATCGCAGCGCGGCGGCGCGGGTCGCCTTTCGCCAGCGCGAGAACGCACGCGACGGCGGGCGGGCGGGCGCCGGGGCCCGCGGCGCCGTCGAGCGCGCTCGCGAGGGCACCGAGCACGCCGGGCGTGGCGCACATTGCGGTCTGCAGGGCGGGCGGGCCGTTCGCGAGGTTCGCGAGGGCGGCGGCGGCGTGCGAGGCGGCGTCGGGCGAGGAGGGCGGTGTGCGTAGGGCGGTGCCGAGGAGAGGGAGGAGGAGCTGCGTGGAGAGGTGTGTGAGGACGAGCGCGATGCCGTCTTCGTTTTCAGTGAGATTTCTTGCGAGGCTGAGGGCCTGCTCGTGCAGGGCGGGGTCCGGATCATCGAGGTATCTGTAGATCCAGCGTACGCATTGGGGAGTATACGGGCATAGGCGGAGCAAAATGGAATGGGTAAAGCAGAAGTACGAAAGACAACGAGTGAGGAAAAAATGCAAATTAGTAAACATACGCAGAAACAAGCCCAGAGATAACGGACCCAAGCAGCTCCTCCCACCCCACACACCGCATAACATCCCGCTTCGTCTCCGTGCTCGCCTTGCGCACAAGGTTCTTCACCGCCCAAAGCGCGCTGACGCGCAGCGGCCCGTCGCCTGACGCGCGCAGCAGTTCCACCAGCCGCGGAACGAGGTTCTTCTCGAGGTACGCCTGTCGCGCATATATTAGCATTGATTTTTTTTGAACAAACAGAAGTGCACACACGGGCCGCAGGGGAGAAAAGTCGTTTACGATATTACACACCGCGGACAGCGCCGCGCCGAGCACCCGGCGATCCTCACCGCGCAAAAAGTCGCCTCCATCAACCACCGGCGCGTCTTCCGCAGGCCACTTCACYTCTACATCACCCGCCCGCGCGCCCGGGGCCGTATTCGCACCCCCGCCGCTGCGCGTAGGGAGCGGCGTCCCAAGCACGATGCACAAAACATCGAGSCCCAGCCCCGTGTCRACGACGCTCGTCCTRAGCACGCTGACGCCGCGGCTCATYGCRCGCACGCACTGGCTCGCGGCGTAGCGCRTGCCGACGTGCGTCGCGCGCAGSGCGCGGGAGAGGGAMGGGAAGAGGGAGAGCGGCGKGGMCGCKATGCGTCGCCGGACGTCGTCCGATGCGAGGGCGAGCGAGGCGAGGGCTGTGAGGGCGCCCTGCGACGCGGAAATAATTTAGATGGAATATTAAAAGCGTGAAGAGATCAGAAAGCGCACCTCACGCAGAGCCTGCGTCGCGGCCGCTTCTGCCTCTTCCCACTCCGGTGGAGCAGGCTCCGTCGGTCCTAGTGCAAGTATAAGCGCCCCGAGGGCGTCGAGGCAACCGCGATCGAGCGCGGCGTTGCACAGCTGCAGGTCGTCCGCAACGAGATTGTCTATATCATACATTAGATCATTATCAACCAATAAATGCGCAACCCACGGAGCACGAAGCACGCGCGCATGCGCACAAGCGGGCTCTCCGCCGGTGCAACAGAGAGCATGCAATTGACGACATTGAGCACCGTGCGCACGCCCGTCTCCTCGAGCGTGGGCTGCGGGGCGTGGGCTGAGCCTCCGGCCGCGACATGCGCGTGGACGAGGCTGTGGATGGTCGGCATGTGGGCGTGGGGGTATGACGTGCTGACGGAGTGCGAGTGCGAATGTCGGGGGTGCGGGTGGGACGACGACGGCGGGCGGGGCGGGAGAGAACGTAGAGTGTGGGTTATGCTATTGAAAATGTAAATATATGCGCGAAATATACTGAATTAATGGACGTACCATAGGCAGGCTGCGACCCGGACCTCGGCGGAGCGGCTTTTCGCATAAGTAATGATTGTCGTTAATGGAAGGGTGTCTGTAGAATGTCAGAAAATGATTGAAAAACAGGTCGGGCTACGCACCACTTTGGCCCAGGTATCCTGCGACGGTGGGATTTTCCTGAGCGAGCGCAGCAAGCGCATATAGTACCGCCTCGTCCATCTACGATAGAAATTATGGACATAACAGTAAGATAGAACGACAACGCACCTTGTTATTCTTTCCCGGCGCATCCAGTAAGGTAACAAGCCATTTGGCGACGATAGGTACGACAGGCGTCGCTGCCACGGCCGTCTTTTCCCACCCACGCCTACTACGTGTAGTCTGTTCCGGGCTCACGGGGGTCGGCATCCAGCCGGTAACAGCAGCGCGTTGAGCAGGCGTACGCAGCAGCGTTCCCAGCAGCTGTGCAATAGCGGTGGCGGCGGCGGACGGTGTCGCCAACAACGGCAAGTATATGTCGAGCGCCTCGGACGCGCAGAGGTCATCGCAGGCGGCTGCGGCGGCGCGCAGCTCGCAGGTTGGCGTCCGCGCCAGGCCCCAAAGGGCAGGGCCGACGGCGTCGGCGGTTCTAGCTGCGAGGACACGGAGGGCGCGGGCAACGGCGGCGCGTGTGTGGGGCTCGCGGTGGTCGGCAAGGGCGACGAGGAGGGCGCGGGGGGCATGAACGACGAGCAGGGAATGGAGGGCGGCGTCGGCGCCGAGGGCGATGGAGGCGACGACATGTGCGGCCTCTGCGGCGAGGGCCTGGTCGTGGAGGGCGTCGATGAGGCTGGGCGCGGTTAGGCGGGCGGGGCGGGAAAGGGCGGGACGTACGCGGCGAGGAGGATGGGGTCCTGGGCCAGGGCCGCCTTGCTTTTGGGATTGCCGATGGCGGCGTTCTTGACCGCCTTGAGGCGCCCGACGCTGATCGTCATCGTCGTCGACGAACAAGATCGTGTGGGAAGATTGCGGCCCGCCATCAATCCATACCACTTTTCTATTCTTGGCGCATCCCGCCGCACTTTGCAGTAGCAACTCAAATTTGTAAACTAGCAGGCGCTGATGAAATCCCTCGTTAATTACACCATGGAACGTTTCAGCGTAAAGCACTCTTTATTTCAATTTTTCACAGCAACGTTAAAAATCGCAGTGAATACCAAGTGAATACATATTACATAGACTCTTCCCGGCAGCTCGCAGACCATAACACATGCTGTTCTCGCAATTCCCTCTCGCTGTGTTTAACTCCCATATATCCGTGTGCACGTACTGTAATTCTAACAACAACCCCAACACAAGTGCGTCGCCACGACATAACATACTCGCGTTGTACTCGTGCTTCAAAAGCTCGCCGAGAGCAAACACCAAGTCATTGGAACCAACGATGATTTTGCTAAATACTTGAATATAGCGCCGCCTTGTTAATGCCACAGTGTATCTATTCACCCCGTATATAAGGACGACTGTGTTGTCTCAGCGCCCACGCCCACCACATACCACTCCTCTCTCCCCTCCCCGCGCCATGCGTTTCCAGCGGTAGTGAGAACCGATGACAACAATAGTCACGACGTCCGGTGCACTCAAGATCAGCGGTGCGGGTTCTTTATTTCTCTTCAGCGTCGTCATCCTCCAGGCACACGCACACTTGCAGCACGTCCCCGAGTACCGGAGCTACTTCAAGGCGCTCGTGCGTGGTATTTGCTTTGCGTCTACGCCTACTAACACCTTTTTTAATTGCCTTATTAATAAATCGGCGGAACTTGGCAATTCTAAACTATACAACGACAATACTACGCCTATTGCCGCGCACCGCCAGGCTGCTATACCACGACCGTCTCATACGAAATACCGCACCACCATCCTCCTCTACGGAACCACCCGCGCAGACCACACCCCGCGCTCGTCGCCGTCATCCTCCTGGGCACCTACATCACCCCCTTCACCCAGGTGCGTATGCAGGCCCCCACCCCCACCACCCCACAAACCAATTCCAAAAACTATAACCCGCCGCAACTCTTCTCCCACAGACTACACACCGTCTTCCCGCCCCCTTCCGCCTCGTCTCACATGAGAACGTGTTCGTCAAGTACACCGGCGCTCGCCGCGCGTTCCTCGCGCACATGTAAGCGTGGGTCGTCACCCTGCTCGCGCTGGCGCTGGGGGTGACGATCGACGTCGTGATCGCCGCGTCGATGAGGGTCTTCCTGCTCACGACGCACGGACGGAGCGCATTGTCGGCTGGCTCATCACATTCACGCTGTACACGGGGCTCCTCGCCGGGAAGTGGGAAGAGTGCCGGAAGAGAAGCGCACGGTTACATGGTATAAATTTGGACTGCGTGAATGCCAGCACAAGGAATATAACGAAGAATCGGGGCGTACGATGATGATAACAATGAGCGCTATGACGCTGCAGCATTAAATAATCCTGTGAGCCTGGAGCGGTTTATAAAGCGGCGCGCGACGCACCTCGCTGAGATACCCACAGTAATGTTCCTCGCGGTGTACACATACCTCTCCAAGCGTACGCACCCCCCGCTTTTCCCATCCCCGCCCGTGCTAACCACCCCCCACTCAGTGTACCAGCTCCCTCATCTGCCTCGCATTCCGTCGACGTCCTGCACCGCACCGCCCGCCGAGCCCTTCACGAGAAGCACGCACGCGCTCGCCGGCGAAACGAAACCGACGATGCATTTCCACGCGGGCACGCGCGTTGTGCGAGGACACCGAGTTTTTGGATGGGAAGTGCTAGCGCTGCTCGAAGCGCCAGATATACTATAGTCCCCAGAAGGAGATTTGCTGCGTGCCCGCACCTATCTTAGGCACGCCTAGACGCAGCATCGACACCAGATGATATCAATACATGAGACCACGAGTCGCTGGGTGGGGGATGGTGTTGATATGTGCACCATGCGCGGCGGGGAGGGGAAAATGTATATATATACCTAATATTTATTCAGATATATTGGTCCTGTCCGTACAAACACTCTAGAATAGAGATGCGTCTTAGATATACGGGAAGGTACTATACGGGGAGAGGTATTATGGGGCCAGGCAGTATCTATATACATACGTCAGTTACATCTATCCAAACACTACAGATCTACAACTCGGAAAAAGAAACTCAATGACCCGGGAGCTGCTGGATGTTCACATCTACTTCGAAGTCAACATTTTGACACTCCCTGACCGCGACGAACACCCGCTTCCCCCAATGGTCCATAAGCACTCGCATCGTGAAATTGTCCCCCGGATAATGTGCAGGATTATATGACCAGTGCATCGCCTCATTTATGACTCCTGTCACATTCACAAACACGCGCATCGGGTGTACACTCGCCAGCCGCGCCACGGAAAGATCCAAAGCGCGCCATCCCTGCTGCCGGAAGAATTGTATAGGCTTAGGGTATTGGGGGGGCCACGGGAACTTGCGGCGGCTCTCCAGCATGATCATATTCTCGATGTCTAGCGGTACTGAGATCTTGCACTCGATCAACTCCAGCACGCATGACAGCCGGGGAATGGTCGACAACACCTGGCCGAGAACATGAATCCGTGGCGAGGCGTTGTCGGCAGCTTCGAATTCTGGATAGAAGGCGGAGATAAAGACCAGCCGTTTGAGAGCAACCTGTTGGGAGAGGTCGCAGACGGTCGTGTCCGCATCTCCTGTCCATGGCTGGAACGACACAGCTGTACAAATAATAAATTTATGATCATCGGTTGTGCGAAGGAAGACGAACGAGAACGCAATGTAAGGGATTTAAGTGTGTTCCCGCACAAGTCGAGGATATACTGCAATCCTTTTGCCTCATCCAGTTCCTCAGGCGCGAGCTCGTATTCCAAAGAATGGAGCCCAGACACGTCCACGATCGACAACAGACTCAGAACTGTGGTTTCTTGAAGACGGGTACACGTGAGGCTCTGCAGCCGTGGACGACGCCTACGATGTGACGACTTCCATGCGTCATTTGGAAAATCAACATTCCGAATCTCGAGTTTCTTCAGCATCACGCAGCTGATCAGTATTACCCAAGGGAAACTTGTCATGTTTTCGATCTTCAAAGATGTGATCCCCAGCAACCCGAGCAATAGCTGTCCCGACGACGCCATCGCGTCGATCTCCGTAGGACTAAATTTGACGCCGTTCATGGACAGCGTTGTTATTCCTCTGTCTTCCGTCCTCAAAAAATCTCGAAATTTATCACGAGGTCCAAGATCGAGGTGGGTCATGATGGAGATGAGGTTTTGGAGACGGTATTTGATAAAATGTAGATATCCGAAAGCTGAGCTTTGGAAGAATGCGTGGCTCTGATGCACGTAAGTTCAGAGAGGGTATGGATAGTGAAACAAAACGCAAAAAATACGCGCTTTATAGTCTTTCAGGGCCACAACGAGGCCGCTGCGCTTATCCCAATTCGGATGATATTGCCACATTTGGTCATCAAATTTGGATTGAGTGGCTTCCTGTGGATTCCAACGACAGGCCAGGGCATCATTTGCTTTGCGGCCTTTTATTTTCCGTTTCTAAGCATATGAAAGAGGCATCGAGTGGGGCAACGACATGCATCAAAACCTAAACAAACACACAACTGTCCACGCAAAAAGGCCAAGTACAGTCCGCGCGCAAAGGTGACCAGCATGCTACTGGAACCACTCACCACAACGCGGAAGTGCTCTAGAGGGACGGCGGGGTGGGCGAAAAGCAGGAAGGGCCGCGACCTCGTAGAAGAATTTGATGCCGTGCATCGCGACGAGCGCATGGAGGGCCGTGAGGACGTCTATCCACTCGAAAATGTTTACAATGACCAGCCCCTTCTCGCGCTCCGACATCGCAGAGTAGGTATACGGGTCGAGTCCTTACTTGTACTCCTCCAGCTCCTCTTCTTCCATGTCGTCCAAGGGCCAGTTTGCCTTGATCACAGCGTATGCCTCCTCCCTCACCTCTTCGTCCTGCGCGCCTGCCTCCAACGTCATCCGCTTTATCTCCTGACTGAATGCCTTAGCCTTCTCATAGTGAGCGGCGGGTACCCAAGTCTCCTCTGCGTAGCCAGCATAATCCCTCAGCATCCTCTCGTGCTTTTCTGCGCCCGCTAGGGCCCGATACAGCTTCTCCGCCGCCGCTTTCTCGTCTTCCGTAAACACGACCGGACACGGCGCGTCGCCCTTGGCAAACCTCGCCCAGCCAAGCACCATATCTATCAGTGCGTACCGTAGCTTGATCGTCTCGCCCTCCCACGCAGCCGTTGCATGATTGAAGATGTGGCGACGGAAAGGGTTGAACGGATAGACCAGACCGTTGTGGTGGATTCTGTTGTATGCGGCTGTGCTCAGGTTGTAATGGTAGTGAACAAGACGACGACGGAGGAGCTCCCTCTCCCAATCTTGGACTTCTTTCGATAACTGATCGAACGCACCCGGTAGCTCAGGCTCGACCATACTTCGAGAAACCTCGTCTTCTTCGTTCTGGATGACGTCGGGCATACCGGCGTGGAGGAAGAGGGGTAGGACAACAGCGTGCTGCCAGTCCAACATGCTACGGATCCGCAAGCGGCGGGAATCTTTCGAGACCTTGACATTGCTGTCGCTCAGGTCGGGGTGGCGGATGCAGAAAGCGTCATCATCTGGGACGAGCGACGGTGCGAGGCGGAGGTAGTGGTGGAGGTTCTCGGCGTGGTCCGACGGTGGCTGCTTCTTGTAGTCATAGTGCTCCCTGTGGAGGCGTTGGTAAGGTCCCTCGGCGAGCCGAACCGGTCAAGGTATGCGAGCTCTTTCTCAGCTCCCGCGATCATCACTGATTTGGCGTCTTTATCTGTGATTATCGATGGGTTGAGAAGAGGCAGAAGAGATAGGAGTGCGACATACATGGTCCTCTGAAAACGTCCAGCTGCTCCCTCCGTCCATACCACAGCGGCATCGATACGTCGGGGCCTATGCAGAATGGCCCCTCCAGTGGGATGCCTGTGTTCCCGGAGAGAGTCTTCAGGTCTTCGGCATAGTAGATGCTGCCACCTACAGGAAAAGAAATGGACATCATGATAGACTCAAGCTCCGCCAGCTGGTCCATGAGCAACGCGATTTCCTCTTTTTGAAGGTCAAACCAAAATTCGCTCAGGTCAGCGCCTTCGACGTACTCCATTAGAAGATTCCATCTGGGCCTCGTTATTCGAAACGAACGAGTAAGCAAAGATCTCGGGAATGGGGAGCCCTTTGGAACGAAGAAAGTTCATGGTGGCGGCTTCACTGGCAAGAGTGTACGTCTTGGGAGTCAGGAGGGAATACGGGATGCGCGCGACGATCTCGGGGCCGGAGTCAAAAGTGACGAGAAAGGTACGGTTGAGGCCACCCTCTCCAAGCTTTCTGAAGCCCAAAATCTCTTCAGGTTTTTGGAAAGCACTTTGGCAATGATTTTGAAGAGTCCGGGGATATTAAAGACGTGCCTGCGCTCTCTGAGGCGAAGGGCCTCATTGACACTAAGCACGTTACATTATGAGTTAAACAAATACAAGACAATATATAAAAGACGTACAGGAAACGTCCGGTCGTGTAGTTGAAGAGTTCGCTCTCCGTATCCTCCATGAGACGCTTCGGGTAAAGCATTGCGGGAAGTTGAGAAGAGGGTTGTCGTCGACTGGTCGAGGTGGAGATGGGGCCCCTCGCGAAAGAGGGGCTGGGAAAGGAGAACGGACGGCTGGTGCGACGCAGAGATGAGGAGAATCCAGCTGCATGGAGTCGTAGGGAGGGTAATTTCGAACACGGTAGGCGGAGCATGTGTGGACCCGAACGTGTTGAAACTAAAGAGAAAGAGATCACGCCACTCACAGCATGGCTCGACGACTCTAGCGAGCGTGGACTTGGATGTGAGCAACACAATTTGCTGATAATATCAGATTCAAGTTGGATTCAAGATGATCGATGATCATCCGAAAGCGAGCGCGACGCGCAATTGCCTCAGAGCACGTGCAAGTATTTTAAAACTCCGCGCGAAATGTGATTTTCTTCGCCAACAGTATACCTCACACGCTCATCTGCCTCGCCCACCGCCAATAGCTACACCTTGCCGCTACCTCCTGTCTCAAAGACAACATAGCGAATTAGACCGGTGGCCGATCTCTACATGAGCAAAGCTCGATGTAGAGATCGGGATTTCTGAGTTTAAATCCCTGTAGCGAAGCATTCCCACACCCTCCTTCCTGATATATTTTTGAACGAACACCCTAAAGTCATCACGTGCTGCCCCTCTAAGCGCGCTGTGGCCTGATTCCGCTGCTTGAACGAACTCGAGATTTGAACGACGAGCTCACAATGAACCCTCGACGCCCCAAAACGGCTGCCGAAATACTGGCCAACGCTACATATGCCCCCGATCCCGTGCAGACAGTACCTTCACAACTTTTAAATGTCTTTTCTGTCAATCCGCTCATTCAAGACCTGCCCTTCGAAAACCTACCCGTCATCGCCTCTGAAGTTACTCGTCAACCCGGGGAAGAATCACCAGGGACATCTGGTTCAAAATTCAAACGACCTGTGACCCCGAATTTTTTTGGTGCGAAGGACAGAAGTGGTATGGAAGCTGGGAGAGCGAGGAGGAGCTCGGACGCCGTTGATAGCATGTCAGCCTTTTTAATCATATGTAAGTATATAAAATATAACGTCGTTTGTAGCCTGTACTCTGAGGATCTTCCCGAATTTGATTTGCGTTCTGCTTCACCGACAGAATCTGTCAGTGCGCCATCCATGACACTTCATGACACCTGCATTAGCGACGTCCTGGAGCTTCTTCGAAACAGACGTATCAGCCCATTTGATTTTATTCTCGAGGTCCTTGATGGAAACCAGCCACGTTATCATAGCTATCAAACGGAATTTTACAAGGAAGCAAGCCCAAAACTCTATGCGATGCTTGACCTGATCTCGCAAAACCAAAACGGACAGAAAAAGATACGCACATGGATCAAGCGCTCGTGTCTTGAGACTGTCTGCGAGATAG